>JAECUM010012047.1:0-63805 GCA_016617855.1 Megalonaias nervosa
TACAACACAATTCGTTAGAACTGTACCCAGTACGCATATTGTACTCTACATTGTCGTAGCGTTCCCTACCGTAGAATGTTTTCCAAAATTAGAACTGATGAAGGTTAACCGTATAAAATGATATTAATTATTTATTGTCAATTTCATATGACATCCAGCTATTAAATGTGATAATACAGTAATAATATCAAATGATTTTATGTTTCTATTTTCTCATGCGTAGAACTTGTGTACTTAGGGTTGACAGGTTGCCCCATTGCCTTCATTAACCTATTCGTCTTAATACACCATATAAACAAAAACATGTGGGTCGATACGCTCACTGCACAATACTTCCAACACATTAAAATTATTAGATGTATTTTGATTTTGTTTTCTTTCATTTTTAAGAGCAACATATATAGCTATATTCCACTTAGATAATAATTCAGACTTTCATAAAAGAGTATAAAACCTGATGACCTTTATATGGAGTGAGAAGCAATAATAGTACCTGATGAATACTGTGTTTTGAATCTGCTAACTAAATTGTAAAGGTGCAGGGTTATTTTAATTTAGTTGAAAAAAATTGGGTGAGAAAAATAGTCTGTGTCGGTGTTTGTACCAAGACAAGGAAATCTCAGTCGCGGGGTTACATTATTTGTCTCCCCACTCGGCATAGCCCCTTGACTGGGATTTCTTTGTTTCGGTCCAAACTCCAATATAGATTCTAGTAATAACACTCTCGCAAAAGACATATCGCATAACCCATCGATGAAGATTTCATTGTCTCGGTGACAATCACGACATAGGTTGTATTTTAATTGAATGGAAATAGTAACAATGCCATGTTTATGAAGGTCCATCCACACAAATATTTAAATGCGTTCAAGATAAACGGTACTTTATGTTTTCAAGTTTTAGTGATAAAAACTCAAGGATCCTATATCAAATCAAATCAATTTATTTAAATAATATAGGCCTCCGGCCCATAGTACAAAATTCTATTAATGATATAAACAATTGGAACGCCGCATTTTCTTTAATACAGGTGAGATATAAATTTCTTGATTTATTTCTGCACTTATTTCCGAATAGTAACATTTTGACATGATGTTATTCGGATGGAGATATAAGAGCCCCTCTCCTAGCAAATGATCTTTATAAGAAGTGTGATAAATTATACAGCGTCACTACATCAGTGCTAGCCATAAGCGGGCAAACATTTCAATGCTTGGCTGTACATAATATACATTTTTTTTTTGAGATATTGTCTTCTAATAACATCATCTTCTGGGCAAACGCAAACAAAATGAAATTCATCCTCTATTATATAAATATTTCTTCTCCTGCACAGTTCACAAAATCTTAATTTTTTTTTTTTTTCTCTTTTTCTGTTTCAATCATTAGTTAATAGCTTGAACATATGTTGTCTTAAATTAAAGGCATATTGCATTAGAGGTATTTCTCACACTGTGGTAGAGATTTATACTGACTACAGTAATAACATTTTGAGGAATTAGTAATACGCTCTGATCAACTTTGAAAGGCAGTGTCATAATCCTTTGTGTGAACTCCGCAATAAAGACTTCTTGACTTGTGAAGTTAACATTTGTTTAGCCATAGACCATTTCAACATTGGTGTAAAAATAATCCCATATAGTTTTAATAAGGTACAACTTTTATTCGTTCTTCATTAAAATACTATCATTCCTTTCTCTTCGCATATCCCCCATTCCTAAATACCACTATTTTTATCTTGCTGTATCGTCATCATCATGATGATCATCTTCTTCATCATCTATATTTGCTCATTCTTTATTGTATTTCTCAGTATATGTGGAGAAGTGATTGCACATAGAAAATGCCAAGGAATACATCCGCTTCAGTAATGGTTATTTTTAACGATCTGGATGTTTAACGATGGTCGAGTATAACTGATATCTTTTTATATGCCAACCCATTTTATTTTTTGTACCTTTAAGTCAACTAATGAACCTTTTTTTTTTTTTTTGTACCTTTAAGTCAACTAATGAACCCGGCTCTGCTAGTCTGTGATAATTTTTACTTCTTTGGTGTATGCATTTATTGGAGTAAGGCCTTAAATTAAAATTTGATGAGCAACTATGTTTGAAACATGATGAAATAGTAACATCAGCCATTCATAAAGCTGACAATAAGTTATCTTCTTTTGAACAGAATTGTGATGACAAATTTAGCAGTTGATGAGAATAGGAAAACATTTTTAAAGCTTAAGACTTGTTCAAACTGAGGTATCAACTGCTTTTCTAGCCCTACACTGAGCAAGGAAAAAAAACAGAATAGGTTTTATCTTTAGGAATTATTTACAGCCATGAAAAAATAATAATTAGAGAAAATTCAAACATCTTTAAACAGTTATGGCACTCTAAAATCTCAGCTTGAACAGCTACAGAGATTTGAATATCAAAATCAACAGACTGGTCAAGAAATTAAAATGGTTTGGCACAAATATTTCTGACCTGAACAGCAAAAGTGTCAGAGCTAACACTAATATGTTGTAAAAGTTGTAGACAAAGAATGATAAAACAGATAAACAAGCATATATATGGCGTAAGAATCGCATTGAATATAAATAAAATGCTAATTGGATTAATAAAGAAAACTTACAAATTATCAGTTAGAGATTTGAATGATACAGTGAAACCAATAAGTACATCTCATGCTGAGGTTAAAAATCTAAAGGATGTACAAAAGAGTTTGTTGATCTCGAGTGGTCAATACTGTGTGTGTGGTGCAAGGCAACATTGATTAAATAGACGGATGAAGAAGATTAAAATGATTTAAAAGATTTGAAACAATAGCTTAGAATAGCTACGGATGCATTCGCAGCTGAAGTAAATAAAAAGAATCTTGCATTAAGAGGTAATACTGAATAAGTTAACACTGAAATAAACGCAAGCATGGAGTCATTCAAACCGAATTGAGCACATAAATGGGATGTGCTATTCACGAACCTGTAGAACGTTTTCAGTATCATTGATACCTCTTGTCTTAAACTGGTATACAGTTCAGTGTGTGATTCGAACCAAGGCAGCTGATAAAATGAGACTATTCTGTGTATCTGTTTCACTTTCAAACCCAACTGCAAGCAAGTTTCTGTAGTGAATGACATATTGCTATTTTGTTTTTCAATGAAAACACTACTTTTGGTACAGAAGGTCTTGGAACTTTGCAATCGTTTATCAATTTCGTTTGCAAGGTTTGAGAAATATTTGTATAGCACAAACTTCTATGAAATAAAGCGGTTGTCCTCGAAATGGTTGTATAGAAATGTTTGTATCTCCAGATCCTGTACAAAAACGCACCATGTGACACTGGCATCAGCAATATTTAGTAAGTTTACTCTACGCGAATCATTTGTTAATTATTCGCCCATCCGAAGCCTTTAACCGACATTTATTGGCTCATTGTCCAACCATATATGGTTTGTATCTGCTTACGTGATATATGACCTTGACATTGACTTTTTTAACGTAAGTAGCCATACTATTTTATCTCTCCTGTATCATTAGCTTAGTATTCATGATTCGCTTTTGAGAATATATATATATATATATATATATATATAGTATATATATATAAGCAGTAAGTATATATATGTTATATATATATATATATATATAGATATAGATATATATTCAGATAACGTTTTCAGATAAAAATGCATCCGTAGTGAAAATGTAACAAACAAATTCTGAAGTCTCTGATGTGGAAGTAATTCTTCCAAGATCAAACAAGAAAATGGATGGACGTTTTACCAGAGCTAATGAATTAATACAATAACATTCATCACACATCAAAAGACATGACTACAGTAGATCTGAAGGAGGGACAAATATATTAGATTACCTGACAACGAATGCAAATAAAACACATGAATTCAAAATTGGTTAAACAGTTTCAATTCCAAAATACACTGCAATAGTTTCATAGGACCACCGTCCTAACTTAACAGAAGACATTTAAAAAAAGACAAGGAATACAAGGTGATGATGTTGTTTACAAACTGGAAGACTTAAACTGAGAGGGTATAGATGGCAATTTTTACAAAGAATAGTTGTCGCCATAAGACCAACGGGCTGATGCATTCAAAGTTGAAATGATTTTCAAGATCAAGAAAATTAAAACAAAAATGTATGTACTCGTGAACTTGACAAGATATGATGATTCATTTAGCAACTGGTAACCAACTGAAAATCGTATTCCATTAACAGCAAACCAATCAGTGTTACGAGAAAAACACTCCTGAATTGTCACATTGATAAATGCTCGAACTGTTGATAAGAATACCATGATCAACAAAGTCAAAAGCTTTTCTAAGATCAACTTGTATGGATCCAGCTAATTTTACTGATATAAAACAGTAATCCATCTATCGTGGAGGCCAAGGTTGTCTCACAAGAGTGATTTTCTCGTCACACTGATTGGTTTTTATAAATTAAGTTCTAATTTGATAGGTATTCCAAAAGATTGTCATGAAGAGATTAATCACTTAATTGTTCCATATGTAATTTCGTATGTATTTTTCTGTGTTTGGCTTTCAAACGTGTTATTCTTTGTCTTCTTGTATGTTTTAATTACTAAGTCTTCGTGCTACCAAACATGTACTCAACACAAATAGAGGTAATCTCACTCTTGACTAGTAAATATACACTGAGGTATCTGATATCATACAGTGTCATATAAATGTCTTTCAGTTCATTTGGAAAAAGTGATTTGAAAGAAATCGGTTTGTCAATAATGCCACAGGTTAAATTATAACTTATGCCAATAAATCGTACATTTAAGCATCCCTTGCAGTTCAAAGATTTCATAATTTATATGTCCACTTGATTCATTTACCTTCCATCTTTTTCAAACCTTTTCAGGTAAATGTTTAACTTTATCTCCATGTATATTCCATTTGCAATATGTTTATTCAAGTCTTGTTTCTGCTTTTCAGCTTTTGTGAAATGGAATTGCTAACATTTCTGTTTGGGATAAATCCTATTTGTTTTCCATTTGAGTTTACTTTTGGCATACCTATTGTCCAACACGGCTAATGTTCATTCTTAGCTGTTTAACTAACCGATAAATTGCGTCTACCAAAATGTGCAGGCTTTATCTCTAGGCAAATGGCAGGTATTGAAGTTTTCAAAATAAACGAATTTGAGAATCCTTTCTGTGGAGAGGATGATATAGTATATAATCAAGTTCGAGTAGAAGTTACTTATATTGTGAATCTTGACACGGATATATAATGTTTTGCTGCTGAACACTTAGATACAGGAACGAGTAAATATATAATTAGCTGGTAAAAAAAAATATGACAAATACACAGAGCGTTCTTTAACAAATATGATCATGCATATATTTTCATTTATATAGCGACAATGACTATTAGAAGCAAACAATCCCCACAATACCGTGCTCATCTGCACATATAATGTCCTGATTTCACTTATCGTTGCAAATAATTGCTTGTCCTACAGCAAAATAGGTGAATGGATGAATATTTCCCCTCTTTCGGGTTACAACATTTAAACTTTCCAAGATCTTGCTCGGTTAAATGAAATCTCTTGCGGAAGGACTCTCTTAGCGTACAGTAATCAAATGAGTCATTTTCTAGGCTGTACGAATATACATCCAGGATTTTACCCTACAATAAGGTCCAGAGATGACGCGACCAATTTCCCTTTCTCACTTCTGGACAGTGGCATATCATTCAAATCTCTACAAATAGCTGTCCATATTATCTTGATCCTCATTAAACGGAGTATTTAGGGCTCCTTAACTTCACTAAACTAGAGTCTTTATCCACATATATCTTAGCTTCTAATCATTCTGATTTTCTTTGATGCTCCTCTAAAGATCTCTGTTGCTTCAAAATTTCTTTGTTTCTCCCTACGTACTTTCCTTTCTTCTCAATCCATCTTTTCCCTTTCTACTTGTTCTTCCACTAAGTTATCTCCTTCTGTGCTTCAGTTTCTAAGTACATCTTTTTTTGTCAAATTTCATTCTTTCAGTTACTGTCTGCTAATCGATTTCTTTTTTTTTCTTTCTTTTTTTTTCTTATACACATCTCTCTCTCTCTCTCTCTCTCTCTCTCTCTCTCTCTCTCTCTCTGTACCTTTCAATAGCCAGTTCCTGTAAAATGTGTTCCCCACCCAGCCAGCTCCAGTTTAGAAATTTCTAAGCGTCTGTCCCTCGAATCCAAACTGTTTCCCATTCTCCACGAGTTCTCTGGGCGACGTCATGAAACACTAAGAAGGCCACCAATACCATTAACAGCTTGGAGGGTGAGCTATGAGTTTGGATGAAGCAAAGAATCGAGAAACATAAATTCACAATAACGAAACTCTTAAGTACAAAAATACTCTTGTACCCATATGTAAATGTTGTCACGTCCACAATGGATACTCCAGTCTTTATTTGAGTAAACTGTTTAAATAAAACTAATTATATGCGGAGAGTTAAGAGGAGTCAATAAATCTGGTCTTTTTCTTCGGGAAGGCACCCACATCCATGCGCACAATAAATATTCTTCACAACAACGATATATTGAATCTTTAATAAGTCAACATAAATAGGTCAAGGCGCTCGTGTAGTACAGGAGGTCAAAATATGGCTTATCTTCAGTTGGAAATAATTTATCTTCTTGAAGACAGCAATGCCCACAAATAAATTCCTGCTTTAATGAGAATGTGTTTACGATTCAAATTCTAGCTTCAAATAACTTAGAACGTAGGTCAAAATGTAACTGTTATAGAATAGTACATAAACAGAGAGTTGTAAAGTAAGGGCGGAACCGTAGAGCTTTCGAATGCAAAAACAATCAAATAATGAGGAAAGACTGGTGTACTACAGAAAAGGACTTCACACAAATACGTTAACTGAATACCTTCAATGCTGCCTTGCAGACAGGCACTAACTTAAAACAATCCATAGCACAAAATTATTATTATTATTATTATTATTATTATTATTATTATTATTCTCACTAAGTAACACAAGATGGCTAAGAAAAGCAGCAAGTCCCGATTAAAAGTATTTACTGTGAACGTTTGTCAAAATGATACAATAAATAAGAATAAAAATAAACTAAGTTAAGGGTTTCAGTAATTATGCTTGAAGTTTGAAACAGTTTTCGAATTTAACTGCGAGTCTTCTGTCCTACTGGGAGGTAGTGGGGATTCTCTTTAGATGTGAATATACCTTTTGGAACACACAATAGTACCATTTTGTTTTCTTAATATGCTAACATTGATAAACATTGAGAATTTTGATCAGTGAAACACCACACTCCAGCACCTAACTATGTAACAGGAAAATGTTTAAAAAAGACACAGTACATGCCCTTTCGAAAGAAATATAAGTTGTATATTTGGGAACAAGAGTTTTACCATTAGCTGAACAAATATAAAAATATAACTTGCATTCAAAATTATCTATATTGACATTATAAAATTAAACTAAACAGATCCTTATAATGCACGCATAAACTACACAATAGTGTACGTCAACGTCGTCATGTAAGAGTGTTACCTGATCTTAAATAAAATAATTTTGTTGTTTCAAACTTTTATACTAAAATAGTATTACAAGAGACTGTTCGTTCCTGACTGCTGAGTGATCTGCACTGTAGTTGTCATGATAAAACTTCCAGACGAAAATTATCAATCGCTATGGACTTTTTCAGCGGCAGATGGGTACTAAACTGTATCAAGAAAAGAAAACGTCGGGTTTCATCATTTCCAGAACAGGGTAGTGCAATTAGTTTTCAATACGTTGCGCTTCATTGTGACGTAGTACCGGTTCACACTCCATTATCCACATGCTTGACCTCGTCTTAAGCTTTTTGTCTCGTGTTTTTCCTGGACTGGTTATAAAAAATTCTTGGAAGGAATATTGATCGATGGTTAAGCGAAATAAACTGAATAATCGCCATTTCAAAGTATGTGTAAACATATTCTAAAATATGTTACTTATAGCTGAAATAGTAAATAAATCCTTCATGACCTGTATAATTTCTCCCCATTATACATTTGCATTGAGTGAGGAAGAATCACGCAATGTCATACGTGAGGACACCACTATGAAATCTTATCACTGAACATAAGATAAGCATGCTGGACGGAAGACAGGATCAGTTGTAGATTAAACATTGATAAAAGCAGTGTGGAAAGCATCCATGTAAGTACCTACATGTTTTATTTCATCACAACGTATTTTGGAAGAGAAAATTGGAAAGACTTTTTTAAAAATCTCATAAAACGAATAATAAGACTCAGTGAGGAATGAGTGGGACACAGGTTGCAGTTTACCTACCAGCTCGATATTAAATCAGTAAATGCAGACGTTTAAAATATTCTGACGTGTCTGTTAAATTTAGGGTAAGAAACTGCAAAAACTAAAAACCGTTACGTGACAGATCCGTCTTCATCCCCTACTTTGTGACAGTCCATAACAACTCCGTATTTATCGTCCGATTTGACCGCAGTGACATTATGTGAAAGTTTTGTCTTGGTCCTATTAGGATGTTAATATACGACAACTCCATTGTACTCTTCCTATTTGGATAATGACAGTACTTTACAACTCCACTGTATTCTTCCTAGCTAGTAAAAGACAGTACTTGACAATTTAGTTGTACTTCTCCAGTTTGTTTAATGACGGTACTTGACTATTCCGTTATATTCTTCCTAGCTGGCTAATGACAGTACGTGACAGTTTCTTTGTACTCTTCCTAGCTGGTTAATGACAGTGCTTGACAGCTGCGTCTTCATAAACGTTTAACTTTCAACCTGTTACTATACCCGTAAGAACGCATCATATAAATTACGATTTATTAGAACGTATGGAGATTGTTTTTGGATTGTACATGTGTAAGGAACTCTTCCTAACACTCATGATAGTAGTAGCAGAAGTATTAGTGGTAGTAGTAATGGTAGTAGTAGCAGCAGTAACAACTGCAACAGTAATAGTTGCTGTAGTGGTAGTTATAGACGTAGCAGTGATAGTTATAGTTATAGTACTAGTAGTAGCAGTAGTATTCGTAGTAACAGTTGTGGACGTATAATTAGTAGTCATTGTTTTTATTGCAGTAGAAGTTGTTGTAGTAATACAGTTCTAGTAGTAGTAGTAGTAGTAGTAGTAGTAGTAGCAGCGAGAGAAGAAGAGAGACAATAACTATTAGATAATTAATACAAAAGTTGCGTTAAATGTGTAATAGAAGCAATAGTGCCACAGATAACAAAATCAACAATGCTTTTCCCGCATCTCAGACTTTCAAAAGGTAATTGATAGATATTCTATAGAATGTTATGCCGTACATATGTGTGTCTTGTTTTCTGCTCGTTGTGTTGACTTATTCATTCAATGTGAAATGAAAACATTTTACTCAAATTATGGACGTGCAGACAAGCTGTGACAGGATGAGATTATTAATTCCTGCCCATTTTGAAAGAAATCTCATACAATGGCAACGGTACCTTTTTGCCTAAGGTCAGTCATCTCTGGTCGGCTGACTTATGTCTCCTGTCTTGGTTTCCTCCTGTAGAAATACATGTTAGCAATTTTTGGCAGTTTGATTGACAGGTAACTGACTGCCTTTAACTGTAGAGCTATATGGTTTGAATTTCATGAAAATTATGGAAATTTCATGTTAAAACATGCTTGAATGAAACGTATATTTATATTATTTGTATAATAATCAAACGAGAAAATTGCTGGGAAAAATAATCAATATAGTGGATCACACCAAGACAAAGATATACCAATCTCGCACAAGAAAAATAGCACAACACTTTTATGGGTATTCCCTTGTCTGTGTGACATTCAAGACATCGAAAGTATCATAACTGAATGGGAAAAAGTAGCGATGTCACGTTTATCTAAGGCCTTTCTCATAAATACATGAATATATTCAAGAGAGCTGGTACCTAAATACGGACGAAAGTAGCAACAGGCACATGGTATGAGTGACACAATTAGAAATACCGCCACAGGGTCATAGTCATTGCATTATACGCTGCTAACATTACAGGAGGACTACAGTCAAGAACTTAAAAGGGCTGCATTTTACAATATTTTAAACTTGATGATAATAAAGATTTTATGTTGCAGTCCAAATTACATCCAAAAAAAGGAATAAGGATCAATAATAGTTCGCATTCATAGCAACTCAACCTGCTATGTTTGATTACGATGATGGTGACGACCTCGACGAGGGAGATGCTGATGATGCTGTGTCGTCATCATCATCAAGATCATCATCATCATCTTTATTTGCTCATTCCCATGCCAAGGAATACATTTTCTTCCGTTATTGTTATTTTTAACGATCTTGATGTTTAACAATCTGTACATTCAACGATCTGTGTGTTTAACAATCTATATATTTAATGATCTGGATATTCAATGAACTGTATGTTTAACGAAAATAGTGAGAACAAATTAGTTTTGTAAAATTCAAGAAAAAATTTATTTCCCTAGATTACAAAGTGCAAAATGTAAAAAGAACTTACGGTATTGCGAATTAAATCCCAAATAATCCTTGAGTTTCTAACACAAGTCCTAATATTTAAAGTTCTGAATAAACTTTAGTGACAATTAATAATCCAACGCTGGAAGTGTTGATATGCCTGTGGTGACCCATGTCGTGGTGAAGTGCCAACAGTCTTTTTTTATCACAATAATACAATCCAAGAATATATCTTTATTGGAAATAATTTCACTATGAATCCAAGTTTCCATGAATATAGTTTTAGATGAGTACTTTGTATTTCCAGTGAATAAATAATTTAAATCAATAAATTCCATCCCAAATGAAATACTGGACACAAAACATTGATTCTGCCTCAAGATCTTATAGCACGAATTAATAATTTCTAGATAAACATGATTATATAGTCCTCTATTTGACCTCGAGTCACAATTAACATTTTCTAGAAAAACTATTAGCTAATTAAAAACTTCATTCTAAAATGTTCCCAATGTTTACAAGTTATCTACTATCTTAGTTATAATTAGAAAGTCCATCACTAAAATTTTAATCATTAACATGGTGAACTCAATGTTCTTGACTCAGGCAAAGATAATAATTTTAATAGTTAACCCGTACTCAGAGATAAAAAAAAATGCTATATATTAGTTGTTTACAGAATTTTAAAAAATCAGTAATTCAGGTCAGGTAGAAAATGAACTTGATTTTAGACAAGGTCAAGTCCAAAATACATTTATCGACAGTGTATAATGAAATAGAATTTGTTTTAAAACACTTATTAACAAATAATGCAGATTAGACATCCATAACGTTATGTTTCACAATCATGAAATTTAACGATCTTGATGTTTAAGAATTCGAATGCTTAACAATCTGGATGTTTAACGATCTAAATGTTTAACGATCTTAATGCTTAACGTTTTGTATGTTTAACGATACTCGAGTGTAATTGATATCTTTTTCAACGCCAAATTATTTTTTATTTCTTCTAGTCGACTGATGGCTCAGGAACGGCTAATCTGTGGTAAGTAAACTTCTTTGTTTTATGCATATGCAGATTAGAACTTTAAAGCTGGCTGAAGAACAATACAGTCTACAAAGATACATAGCTACAAAGCACAAAGGTTTACTTTCCTATGGTCAAACAACGTCTAACTGTCCAGATTATTATTAACTGGCCATCTAGAATCTTCGAGTGCTTTATTACAAAGAGGCTTGTCACCACATCTTGGCTATACAGGAATATTTGGATATAGTAACAGTGACAAAATATAGAAAATCTCTTTTCAAAATAAGGATGTCTACCATACTTTATATATTAAATAATGAAGATGGAAGACACCATAATATATCCCACTAGATCAAGGTCTCATATTGGAAGTTGAGTATCACTTTGTATTAGAATGTCAATAGTATTTGCGGCCAAGAAGAAAAACTCTTACTTTCGGAAAGTCCCGAGTATGTTGAAATTTATTAAATTAAATATTGAGCACTACTTGAACGTAATACTTTGATGAATGCTATTGAAATGACATAAATTACATTTATGCTTTTCAATAATAATAATAATAATAATAATAATAATAATAATAATAATAATAATAATAATATTATTATTATTATTATTATTATTATTATTATTATTATTATTATTTTCTTAGTTTCGCTAAATTCTTTGTTTTAATAAGTACATTAATATCTTTCATATTTTATGTATAATATTCTTATAATACGATTAAGAAAAGTAATTTCAATGCTGCTTACATACTGATGAAACCTTTTGTGTCTTCTCCCGAAAAGCTTGCATTTAAGCAAATGCATGTGGTTGAACGAACATATTTGATGCATTTTATAGGTCCCACATTAATAAGTGCTAAATAGATTTGTTTGTCATAATCCATATACATAGAGGTATATATATATATATATATATATATAGTATATATATATATATATATATATATATATATATATATATATATATATATATATATATATATATATATATAGTTTCAACTCTATGATCATAAACTATGTAACTAAAAGAAGTAAAACCAACAAGTTTTGTAAAACGTAACAAACAATTTAATTATCAATGTTATAAAATGAAAAGTTAGGAGAATCTGAGGGTGTTATGAAATAAATCTAAAATAATCCTCGAAAAAGTTCTTTTAAAGTCCAAAATTTGTAATAAAAAGAACCTGGTTTAAACAAAGTCACTAAAATCCGGTCGTGCATCTTCGCTAGCCAAGGTTCCGATAACGCTATCTACACCTTGGCATATCGAGCAGATATTTCCGTGCTTCGGGTCTGTGAATTTCATTGGATGCGGAGGCAAGTCACTGCATCCAATGAAAATTAAGTTGTTCAAATTCGAACACTGTTCCTACATGATCAAGACAAGGGGAACACACAGCTTGAATAGACTGATAAATTAGCAATTTTCCAGTGTCGGTCCGTGTTTGCACAAATACCTTTCACTCAAATACACCTGTAATGTCTTCCATCTGGTACATAGTCATACTTTCGAGGTTACACTTACAACGTACCCTTTTTAGGTCATTTGCAACCAGCGTTTTCGGCGGATGTACAATGGCATATATGCACCACGCTATTTTGGTTAGTTGGCATTATATACTAAGGGAGGCAACACAAGAAATCCAATAGATGTCGCTAGGACAAAGCATCAATATAGCTGTTCCATCCGCCAAGGTGTAGATAGGGTTATCGGAACCTTGGCTAGCGAAGATGCCGGTTGTGCTTCATCATTTAAACCATCACTGTATGGGACATGTACAGCTAAATTTACTGAATGATTTACAGAGCTATCTCGATCAAAATCTGCCTTTAACACCTTTGCATGACTGGCGACGGAGTTATTATTTTTCCCGCCTCCCAGGGCTTTATAAGGACCATTATATCAAACCTGAAGAGAATTTAGAAGTACTGGAAAGAGAGATAGAACTTTATCACCTGACTAAATAGTTTTTACCTTTGTTTGTCCTGTCTTAATTGTATTTTTGAGTGTGTAGACTGAGTATTATATCTTGCTTCTTCACAATGAAAGACATATTCTAGAAGATTAATGCCCTGTCAAAAGAAGTATTTTATTTTATCAGCTTCAATCGTCCACGGACAATATATTTAAAGCCTAGTTCAAAAGAAATAAAACTAGCCAATTGACAAATAAAACAAGATCTATAATATTTTGAAAATTACTTTTAATTTCCGGGAAATAAAAAAGATGTAAAATCTTGTGATAAGTCTTACTGACTCCTAAATGACCAGCGAAATGAGTTGCATGGGCTAAACTAAGAATTTTCTGTCCATACAACCTCGGAACAACAATTTGATAGCTCACTGACAACTGGTCACGAGCGGATACCTCAGGTGGTCACCATTTTCTTATAAAGATCCCATTCTTTAAAACTAGCAAGTTGGTACATCTGCAGAATGAGCTTCGCTAATAGCCCTTTGAAACAAGCACAAGATCCCAGGATCTTTTTCCTGTCGTTTGTCATCCTGATTAGAAATAAGAGAATGAATTGTTAACAGAGGATCACAATGCTCTCATCAGAATCCAGACCAATTCACATATCAGTCAAAGAAAATATCTCCGGATCAACTTCATCTCAAGAGCTTTAACTGCACAGGCAGGGTATAAATCAGGGATTTCATTCTCAATAGGATCAACTATTTTATCTAAAAAGCTTGTCAGTTACAACTGGATTAATCACAACCTTGTCTCTAGCTAAGTCATTGCCTAGCAATAAACGAATACCCTCAATTGGCAAAGAAACACATCACCAATAGTCACTGATCCAGAAACTAAACTCTGGTGTTAAATTAACATTATGAAGTAGAATTTAAAGACTTCTCAGACAAAGGCAAAGTATCTGATAATAAAAGACTGAGAAGCTCCCGTGTTCCTCAAACGTTTAATAGAAATATGATTGAACGAATCACCAATAAGTGATATAGAACCTTTCGACATGGATATAACATTATTGTCCCCACACCTGTATTGTTTCTAATACATGACCATGACCTTGACCTCTGAGAAACAAGATCATCTGGAAGACCTATGTAGTTATTCTGTTGCTTTTTTTAACTTAAAGCAATCAGAAATGATGTACCCTATTTTCGTGCAATAAATGTACGTTGGAAAAGATAAGGCTTTCTGATCAGTCTTATCATATTTTGATTATTATAAGCTGTGCCAGATTTGAAATTTGTAAGCACACGCTTGGAAATGAGTTTGTTTCCTATTATTCCTTTACCGAGTGGAAACCTTATTGACAAATGAAAGGTTGTGAGTCAAGGAATAGTCTTCTTCTGAACGAGCAGATTCTTCCAAAGCTTCTACCTGGTATTCATCAAAGTACGTCTTCATCTAATATGAGTTGTCTTAAGTTTGTGATAATGTTTATCAGCCGTTTTAGAAATACAGCATCTATGAAACTCTCAGCATAGGTTTGTCCGTTTCCTTTTCTACAGTTTCTAAACCTCTGTCGATATGCCTTAATACTAACTCAGAAGCCTTCAAGAAATATTCCCTGGCCAAATTATTATCAGCACTTGCTTCTACTGAGAGAAAAGTATATACTTCATGAGCTTTGCCAGTAAGTACACTCTGTGATAACTAAGTCCAGTGGCCCAGTGCTCTCTTTTCCGTTTCAAACATGCAGCTATTCTTTTTCAAACTGTTGAAAAGGGGAACTAACTTGATATTTCTGATAACGTCAAAAACTGAACTTCTTTAGGTGAATTTTGTTTACTTCCCATTTCCAATTCTTTATATTTTAGTTGCATTTCGATCTCTCGTTCTTCTTTTTGTATTTATAATTTCATTTTCATCTCTCTTTCTTATATTTGTATAGCTATTTACCGCTCTTCCCTTTCTCTTCCTAATTCTCCCTTTTGCATTTGCAATTTCATCTGCATCTCTCTTTCTTCTTTCTAAATTTGTCTCTCTCTTTCTTTGATCTGAATTTGCTATTGAATTTCTCTATCCTCTTTCTGAATTTGTTTCTCTCTTTCTTCTTTCTGCATTTCCATTTCCTCTTCTTCTGTTTGATGCTGAAGTTTTCGTAATTCTGTTTCAGTCTGATTTTTCAATTTCTATTCTTCTAGTTTTAGTTCAGAGCTAGGTAGAGACTTACCAATTAATCCTAAAGCATTTGCATCAACAATGTCCCTTTCCACCAAGTACTTGACCAAAATAATTTTAATTTCCTGTTTAAATAAAAGTAATGTTTGTTTGAAAGGGAATACTGTACAGTAATACTTCCAAAGTTGCAATGAACGACATATGGAACATTAAGTGATAAAGATAGACTTTAAATTGGATAACGGTATTGAATTTTCAGGCATTATATCTATCTAGTTGTCAACACTTATGCTTGATTGAAGAAACAAGGTCAGTTTAATACTTGGTATGTATGTATGTATGTGTATATATATATATATATATATATATATATATATATATATATATATATATATATATATATATATATATATATGTGTGTGTGTTTGTGTGTGTGTGTGTGTGATATTTTAGATGCAAGACAAATAGATACCATTCAAAGAAAATTGAGAGAAGAAATCTGTAAAAAGCGGCCTAATAAGATAAAGTTAAGATAAAGTAAATGTTGAAAGACAGAAACAGAGCGGGAATTGTATTTGGCATGCAGTATAGCAAAACGATTTTACATATTTTTTTCTGAATGTTGACACCTCAATTAAAGAACTATTTTATCATATTTATGGATTTGTTTTACATCTAAATATAACCATTCCTTTGATGCGCGATATAGTTACGTGAAATATTATTATTCTTTTCTAAAGTTTATTTGCCAAACAAAATCTTGATTTATATAATTTACCTTAATTGTTTCAACTTTTGAGTAAGTCCAAGAGATCACTTCCTTTAAAAATTGTCTTGTTCTATCATATTCAAAAAAGTAGTACTATGTGGTTTTTGAACAGAATGACAATTAAACAATCAGGGCTACTAATATGAAACATTATGCTCTCAAAATGATATGTTTCATTCTAATATGAAAGGAGATTTGTATTTGTAGTAACTTTTAACTGAATAAATTCTATGCCATTCAAATATATAAAGCATCTTGAATTTCCCACTCTGTATCACTTCTAGGCTGTTTCTTTCATTTTATTATTATCTTTTAAAGATTCTCTCTCTCTCTCTCTCTCTCTCTCTCTCTCTCTCTCTCTCTCTCTCTCTCTCTGTGCATTAACTTACAAGAAAATAAGGTTTGCACAAATAAGCTTGAAATCTTGTCATATCAGTATTTTGTCCTAGTTGTATTCCGTTAGGTAATTTAAAGTTATATTATATCTTTCTCTATAGGATTTAAAACAAGTATTACTCATGTATTATAACGACATCCTCTGGTTGTCTGTATAGGTTTCTTTGCATACGTTCCTTGTTCTAAAATAAGAAACTAGTTACTTTCTTTATTCGGTCCATTGTGTTTTAGCCCGTACAATACTTCATATTAAGTTCTATTTTATAATAATTTCCAACTGCTATTTTTCCAACTGCTATAGTTTCATCGTGCGATACAGAATTATTATCATAGTTTCTTTTCAAAGCAGAAATTTCCATGAGTAGAAAGTTGTCCTGCTTTTGTCTCTCATTTTTTATAATAGTATATGATATATTTTTTACCTCGTATTTCCACTCAAAGTGTATCCACAAATACATTGTCATTAATAACATTTACATCAGTATAAAACAAGACAATTAAATAAACTGATGCCTTTGAAATTGTTGGGAATTTTAATTAATTAATTAATTAATTAATTAATTAATTAATTAATTAATTAATTAATTAATTAATTAATTAATTAATTAATTAATTGCATTCTTAATCTCTTTAATTAAATTTAATTTAATTAATTTACACTATATTATTACTAAACTTCCATATCCCCCTTCCCCTACCAACGTTATTTTAAGTTTAAATTCTGGTACACTATTGAATAATCAGACATAATACTTCGCTAAATACAAATTTTCGCCACCTGTGCAATCTCAGATATCAGAACAAAATCCAACCAAACATTTTTGCATGGAGTTTGTATTTTCAGTGTGTACCTGAGAAGCGCGGGATTGAATTCTCTTAATGGGTCAATCAATCCAAAAGTTTTCTTTATTTTAAATATCATTTTTCTCGTCTTAGGATAAGTACAATATACATAGTCGTATAAATCTAACTCTAGGTTATATAGAAGACTGAAGTCACCACACGCTATAATATAGCATATGATATTTGACACCTTTGGTAAAATTCTGGTGAATCGTTAGTTTGGATCTCTCTCTCTCTCTCTCTCTCTCTCTCTCTCTCTCTCTCTCTCTCTCTATATATATATATATATATATATATATATATATATATATATATATATATATATATATGTGTGTGTGTGTGTGTGTGTGTGTGTGTGTGTGTGTGTGTGTGTGTGTGTGTGTGTGTGTGTGTGTTCAAAGCAAGTAATAAATTCCAACTAAGATCCTTTCTAATTCAATGTATGAATTTGAACTGAAAGAATTTATAACACATTATTAACTTCATGCAAATAGTACTGTTACGATCCTGTAGTTAAATTACATGTGTGTTAAAATTTAAATTCTTCTAATTCTTTGTTTCATTTTTATTTTATTTTTACATCATTAAATGTAGTTATTATTATAATGATAATTATGTTTGCATGGGTCTAATAGTATGTTAGAAACATCGTATTTATTTAAAACGTAAATGTGACTCATGTAAGCACGAGCTTTGTATGATAGTAAATTCGTCGCAAGTAAACATTCAGCAGTAGCTATGTAAATGATTGGCTGATACTTGTTTAGGCTTTCGTAATGTCCAGATGAATTGCGAAATCACACGTGTCTTTCGTGCGTGTGTACATGAAACGACGTATTAGTTTCTTTTATATGCTTAGTTATTGGTAAGAAAGTTCAGTCATAGTTGTAGTCATAGTCGTAGTCAGTCATAGCTGAGAGTCACATCATAACATCTTGTAGAGTTTCTGATACCTTAAGGAAAAGGTATTCCTGTGCTGGAAAGAGTTGTTCGTTCGTACGTATGTAGAACAACATGTGTGTTGTTAGTGGTGGTAGCTGTATTTCATCTACTTTCTAAATAATTATTTTCCCTGGAGGACAACCCTACTGGCTTTGGACAAAGACATTTGTTGAAATTATTTCTATATTGGAGCAGAAAAACACAATTTGTGATTCACAGTGAAAATTCTGGACTTTTTGTGTTAGCCTTCGTCTGACGTCATCATCCGCCATCTTGGAACGGAACTGAGATTCAGACTGTATCAATTTAGAACTGTTTATTCACAAGACTTGTGTGTTTTCACAAATTTAGAACAAATTTTTGGATCTTCTTCGTAAATCGTAAGTCTTGTTTCACATATTTACCTTTTCACCGTGTTTTCTAGGGAAATAAATTATTTTTGTTAAAATTTACAAAGCTTGTTGTAGTCACTCTTTTTTTGTGTTACTTTGAACGAGCCGATACGTAACAGTACACGCAAGTTACTTGTCAGTGATATAGGTTTCAAGCTGACAAGAAACATGATAATGCTTTTTCTTTCTGGTAATATGCCATTCTCTCGATGCACAATGAAGCAGTGAAACTCTTGAACTGGTTATATTAAGTGTACACTCCTTTGACATTAAAAACTATATCAATCAAAATTATGCATGTATATATTTATGTACGTATGTATGCATGTATGTATGTTGGTTTATACGTGCATATATGTATACATGCATCTTCATTATTTATGTGCATTCTTCCTTTTTGCAGGCCTTGTGCTTGTAGGCGTGCTTATATCAGTTGAGATCCAAGGTTAGTATATAGGTTTTGAGTTTGGGAAGGTAAGGTAGGCCATTCTGAGCGGCAGAATAGTCACTTTTAAAATCCTCTCACAAAAACATACAGTTTAATGTCATTTATATTTTATCAAGATTTGCTTATATTTATCTGGCTAATGTAGTGTTTATATTATGTTACAATTACATTTTGTAGTTCCGACCGAATCACACCAAAGAAATAAAAATAGTACTAGCAGCTGCCTCGCTTGGCGCTGAACATTGAGGTTATTGTTAGGACTTGTCAGCCTTATGTCAGGATAATGTGACTGGGTGAGACATGATGCCACATGTCTGAGACATGATGCTTTAGTGCTAGACATCAATATAAACTTCCACACTGCAGACATCACAGCAATTGACTGAAAAATTGTTAAAGCTACGTTAAAAATCCAAATCACACACACACTTCATAGTATTACAACTGCATTTATATAATTTACAATTCCATTTGTACTATGCTACAATTACATTAACACTATGTTACAACTACATTTATAACATGCTACAATTACATTTATACTACGGCACAATTGTATTTATACTATGGTACAATTCCATTTATACTATGCTACAATTACATTTTTACTATGCTACAATTCCATTTATACTATGCTACAATTACATTTCTACTATGCTACAATTGCATTTATAATATGCTATATTTATATGTATATTATGCTATAATTCCATTTATACTATGCTACAATTATACTATGCTACAATTCCATTTATACTATGCTAATATTAAATTTATACTATGCTGCAATTACATTTATACTATGCAAGGATTACATTTATATGGTGCTACAGTTACATTAATAATATGCTACAATTACATTAATACTTTGCTACAATTACATTTATACTATGCTAATATTAAATTCATACTATGCTACAATTACATTCATTCGTTAAATCTAGGTAATAAAAGTATTTAACATGTGTTGCAGAGTCCTATAGTAATTAACGTAGATCTTGTGTTAATGTCAAACAACGCAAACACTCCCTAGGCTTATTTTTCAGAACATTTTCTAGGTATGCTATAGATTATCAATACTTTCTTGTTTAAATAACAACTTATTACTGTTGATCCATTTTGAACTAATTTAAAATATTTCTAATAATAACATCACATTATTGCACTTTTAGAAGTAAACTTTATCCAAAATGAATTCTTGTATTTTTGAGAAACTAGTTCAACGTACGAGTATAGGGTATTTGACATATTTTTTAAAAGTCTGTAGTTTATCATGTGATTTATCCTATGTTATCAGAATCCATATGCAAATAATGGAAAAGAAAGTCAAGAAACCACTTCAAGATAGCTGTACCAGAGACTGTGTGATATAGGCACTGCGCATATGCAGTTATAGTTAAATCTATGGATAAAGAAAATTATGCCATTATCTCAAATACTTCCCAAGACGTTTTTATTTTTGTTAACGAGAAAACCTCAAAGTCCTCTCGATTTAAAAGTGGTGACGTAGCTTATGTAACAATGGCGACAAATGTTTATTTGCAAAAATACCTGATGAGGATAACATACCTACCAGACGATTACCCATAACAATGATGCGAAAGCGCTTGAAGGAATGAAATGTGGATATATTACTGCTTATAGCTATATCTGAGTAGGTGTATATGCGTTAAAAAATGTATAGCTTATTACTTACATTTAATAATTGCAGGTACCAACGCGCTGACATGTCGAGTTTGTAGGAACGCTTTATTCCTCGATGACTGCACTGAACAGCAAACCTGCTCACAGAATGAGGTTCGTGCCTTAGACTCTAATAATTCTTAAACTTGACGAATACATATTTTAGAACCATACCATTATGAACGAGTCTATAATATGGGTTGTCATCATTTTACAGATTTTCAACTGTAGATACACTGTGGATTGCACCCTTTGATTTATTTACAGATAACAGAAAAGTATTATGGTATAATTCCACGTTTATACCATGGGCTGCTACCTGTATGCTCTTGGACGTGAAATAATTTTCTGTGTTATATGATTATCCAATAAAAACTTTAGAAAGCAAACTTTTTATGAGAGAACTCCTAAAGACAAAGCACATGTTATGCCAAAAGGGTGTGCGCAAAACACCTGAAGACGCACGGCGTACGTGTTTACATTCTACAACGGACTTCTCGGTCTTTTGTTTACTTCTGTACCTGTATAATCATACAGTGTCAGTTTGTCTTTGGAGTTGCTGTACGCTGATATGGTCAGTGTTAGTTCCTAATAATGTCCAATTGAGAATACTTGTTTTCTTTAGATTTCACTCCAAGGAAGAAACAAATCGCCCATTACAGAGACCTAATCGGAAGATGTGGTTCGAATTAAACTTTAACTTTTAACCTGTGAAAGTGTTATATTATTCGTTTTATTTTCTTTACATGACTTGCTTCTTACTTTTTAATCTGATCATATTTTGTATTTTGTTATGAATACTCGCATTTCTTATTGCACCCATAATATTTTAAGTGCATGCAACTTGACAAATATCAGCCTGATGAGATGGACTGAATGGATGTATATATCGTTTACATACTGGTAATATTTATGTTGAATTCGTATACTTATTTTTAATGATATTTTTAATATACTTTAGTGAATCGCTCTCAGGGAGAAAATAGTCCTTTGGTCAATTCGTCGGTCAGTCAGTCGTACACACCCATACATAGATATCAATGTGGAAACATACAATATGAATAAGAGTTGTACACACATATACATAGGCATCAATGTGGATACATACAATATGAACAAGAGCTGTACACACGTATACAAATACATGTGGATACATACAATATGAATAAGAATTGTACACACGTATGCACATACATAGGTATAAATGTGGATACAACGATGGTGTATGCAAATACTATGAATACGTTTTAGACACATTGTACAGTTTTATAAGGAAGTGATCATTTGGTACGAATTACACAGACCTACTTGAAACGACCTAACATTACCTCTGTCTTATTACAGGAATGCTACATTGATCAACTACTAACGCCCCAATTTCAAATCTTGTATAATGCTGGATGTAGGTCAAAGGCGGTAAGTAACATATTACCATAGTCGTTCAGAAAAGTGATTAAGATAGAAAACACATACACAAAAATATATTTATTTATATTCCACCTCTATTTTGCCATACTGTTGGTGTGTGATTTCTCGAAGTCTTTATTATAATTTCAAGTTTCTCCAAATATTCTATTAAAACGTGTGTGTGTGTGTGTGTGTGTGTGTGTGTGTGTGTGTGTGTGTAGTAACATCCAACTGATAGATATTGCGTTATAGTTCATGGATTGATCATTGCAAATAAGCACTGTTGCATTAACAATTCATAACCATGGCAATTTGTCCTTCACCAGAATATCATTGATTCTTAAGTTTTATGGGTCCAATTAAAATGCAATTAAAATGCAACGTTTGAAGCTTTAAGTTCCAAACGTTGCTTACCATGAATGAGACGCCTAGAGCACTAAAGCGGATTTTTATTGTTTAGCAAGAAATAAATCGAGACCTGCTAAAAATCAAAATTCTGACCAAGACATTTGTTGATAGATGTCCTCCTTTTTATTGCCATAGTCGATTTGTTAAAATTGTTATTGCTGTTTGGCAAGATTAATTAAATATACTAAACCGATGTTCCAGAATATTAAGACCGTTATGTAAATGATTTGCATCCTATATATACTCATCTTTTTGGCTGAATATTGAAATAATTCTTTTCTGTTTTGCGAACTAGTCCCTGCATCGGATAATTCTCGGCTGAGGTTCTGTCCGGAAACGTTGATTTTTGTTTCATAATTTTGCAGGTGTGTCTTGCTGCTTCGTCGACACATGTTGGGAAGAGAGCTGTGCCCAGTGTTATAGGTTGCTCTCGATGCTGCGATACTCCTGGAAACTCGTCATCTTATTTGGAATGCAACACTCAGCTTTGTGGAATAAGAGCTCGTAAGTGTTATTTTAACGTTTTAGAAAGAGCTAAATGAAACCAATGTGATGGCATGAAAGATTTCTTCATGTTATACACATTACTACGGCTATTGTTTAGGACCGTTGCATTCATTAATTACATAAACTGATGGATGTCGACAATCATAAAGATTACAAAAATTGGTATATATGTAGCTTTGAAATGTGTTTATTTGCTCTATATCAGCAAATGTGAGAAATGCTTCAGGTCTTTGAGGTTTAACTGGACTGAATGTATTTAAGTTTCTGCGAGTGACTGAGATAAATTTATACATGAAATATACATGTAAACATATAAATGATGTATTGTCCTGAATTAGATTCCAATACAAATTTTATTTCCAGTTGAAATAACGTCAGGCCTGATCACATTTCTTCGGTGCATTTTTCTTTACTTTGTCAAACAGCTTATTTTCTGTGTTAATTTGTCAGACACTGCGTCTTTCTTTTCATATTGGTAGAGCTGCCAAATTGCATTGTAATATATAGACACCATCTGTATAATTCGCATTTTAATTCGACAGCTGGAATCATCTAGGGTCAATATGTTACACGTGTAACAATCGCACATGCAAAAGGCTGAACGTTATCTGTATTAATCACATTGTAGAGGATGTGGTAGATATGAACTATTTATTGTAATTGCCATTATGTTAATCAACTTGAAGACTGAATAAGAGTACATAATGTCCAAAATTTAGAGTTTAACGTAGATGATTCAGATGCTTACAGCAGAGTAGACGGTTGCGTGTTATCAATAAAAAGGGACGCTCAGTCAGTGTCTGTTGTAATTGCAGCTATGTTTAGCATCGTTAAGTAATGCATCAAGGTAATTTAAGTTTGATGGTTATGGTATAACGTAGACAATGCAACAGCTTACTGTTGTACAGAACATTAACTGTGATAATACAAAAGACACATTTAATTACTATCTGATGTAATTACCACAATATGTTGCAACTTTAAATGCTGCACAAGGGTAGATACTCTTGACAAGACATCGTTATTCTGATCCAGACGTCAGGTACATATGTAATAGCACAACGAGTTTCAGACAGAGGAAATTACAAGATACAGGGTTTGCCTGTAAGGGCTTACAAAAAGCTTGCTCCCCATTAAATACTAAAAGGTTAACATTACAGCGGATATGTGTTAAATTTAATTCGGCTTGTGTCCGTTTATTGACACGATATTTGGTTATATATGTAATGGCTCATGTTATTTGTTAGAGCATAATGCAACCAGCCAGTGCTATTATTGTGGAGGAGATGGGGATGGAATTCAAGGAACTGTCGCTGATGGAGGAAAGTGCGAAAGATTCAAAACCTGTGATGACGATGAGGTAATCAATACAAGTTTTTCAAGACCAACTGTCGCCTGTAATGCACATGCTCTCTGCGTTCTTCTTTCTAATTATCTTGTAATGCTATTTCACTTACGAGTGCTGAATGCTTACGCTGCAGCAAAACGAGTGATTGAAAGTACCAATTCTGATGTCCCACGATGAACTGTATTTTCCAAACTTCCACAATAGAACTGGGTTCACCGGAACGCAATGGTATCGAGGGTTTAAGGTTTGCGATCGGCGAATGCGTAAATAAAAACTCTGGCCTTCAAGACAGTATGAACGTCTGTTTTTAATTCTTTTCTCTGTATTAAAATGCATTTAATTTCCAGTTTAAATCAGATGATTGCAGGTGACGATGGATAAGTAGACGCCACGTAGATGCCAGGTTATGCAAGGGGAATTACTCTGACATCGTGGTGATACTGAAAGAAATATTTTTACGACGTCATATACTTTTCCTAATGTTGGGAATTTGATGTATATGTTGCACAAAGTATAAGTCAATTTCAACAATGGATGCTACTTGTCACTCATTCTGCCACCTGTGCCAACAGAAACGTATTAAAGAGAATTAAAGAAATGCATCTATAACCATCTGTGTCGAGGAGAGGAGCGCCGGGATTGTCGCTGAGAATGTACCACCAGCATGAACATGAACGTACATATCGGCCTCTGGCTGTTTAAACAACTCCCAGTATTCCATTGAAAAGTAATAAATTGTGTGCAACAAAGTTTTAAAGTCAATAACTGTTAATTGAGAAAGCCGCCAGAAAACAATAATCGTCATTACTTCACATTCTGACTCTTATTTGCTACAATAGATTTGATCTCTTGGTTCTTGACAAATACTGTAATCATGTGATCTAATTCTTGCATAACATCATTGGACATTATCAGACGACCAATAGATTAACCGATTTGTTGCATTGATAGCGGTTTTAAGAAGATATAAATTCTATTGAGAACATGGAGTACGGCCATTATTTGGAAATAGTGATATGCATGAATGTATTTTTAAAATAGTGCACTCGTCAGCAATCCAGAGATTTTCCCGAAATCAGCTTGTGATGTAGAACTGGTAACTTATGGTCATGTAGTGTATATAAGTACACGATAGGTGGCGCTATGCTGAAATAATACAAAAACTTCGAATACCGCGATACACTAGAACACACGATATCGTAGGAAGCTACCATTACTTTGATGAACAGACGAACAATTATAATCTAAAACCAAATTTTATTTCATATCCTGTGAAAAGACACGCTGACCACATTAAGTCTAATTTTTTATGACCTAAAATCATTTTGTCAAGGCAGTTGAAACCTATTGAGAGCAGACAGTAATCGACGGGAATGTACGGTAATCGAAAAGTGTATACAGTAATCGCAGAGAGCTTACAGTAATCGATGAGACTGAACAGTAATCGAAGAGAGTATACAGCATTCAAAGAGACTAATCAGTAATCGAAGAATATACAGTAATAGAAGAGTGTATATTGTAATCGAAGAGAGAAGAGCGTGTACAGTAATCGAAGAGACTATACAGTAATCAAAGAGAGTATACAGTAATCGTAGAGAGTATACAGTAATCGTAGAGAGTATACTGTAATCAAAGAGTGTGCAGTAATCGAAGCATGAACGCTGTATAATTTAAGTATGATATATGAACCGAATAACTTTTCAAACTGATGTAATGCAGCAGCATGAGGTGAATTTGTCTAACTTACCAACATGTCTGCATCCGTGTCAACTTATCCAAATTGCTATGCCTAAGTTGATGGAATTTTGTCTCTGATATACGTAATTTAAGTAGGATCTGCTGTAATTATATGGGATACACAAAAAGTATGCAGTTCAAAGGAAAATGATGCATGGTGTTTTGGGATTCTGGATTCTGGCGAACGGTTGCAATATTGTCATGTTTTGTATTGGACTAAAACTCATTATGTTAAATCGAATACCTGATTACATAAAGTCTTAACATTCGACATGGACATAATGTTTAAGGTTTCTTGCTAAGCGTCCTATTAGTTTAGAGAAACTTGTCATTATTCCGACCGCTCCGGTGGTCTAGTGGTTAAAGCGTCCGCCTCGGTTGCGGGAGGTCGCGGGTTGAACCCCAGCCGAGTCATACCAAAGACTCATAAAAAAAAATGGTACTAACATCTGCCTCGTTAGGCGTTCAACATTGAGAGGTTAATGTTATGACAGATCGGCCTGGTGTCAGGATAATGTGACTCGGTAGAATATCATGCTACACGACTGCGGCATGATGCCCCAGTGCTAGACATCACTGTAAACTGCCACACTGCAGACGTCGTAGCGAATATAACTGAAAAATTGTTAAAAGCTACGTTAAAAATCCAAATCACTCACACAGTCATTATTCCGTCTTCAGAAAATCTTCTATGTAATTAAATACCGTTCTCTGCCTCAACTATTTATAGTGCTACTTATTTTTATACGCAAATAATATATACACCGTATACATGGCGTTTTACATGTAGAAATCTGACGTTACATCATACTGAGTAACATCATTTTTGTGCAATTGCAGGTTTGTTTTGTGTCAACCACAAGTCATGGCGGGTCCATTAGGCATGCGTTTGGTTGTGCGCAGAAACTGGTGAGTAAATGTATCATGATATTCCGTTCATTCCCAGGTTAGTATTTTCCGATTTATTTATGGCATATAAAGGCTTTTGGAACTTTTTGATGAATTTATGACGTTTGTTGTCAATCCAATTTGCTGACAATAAGGAATCCAACTAGTAGTAAGGGTGACAAATGTTGTTTGAGGTATGTGTCTGTTTGTAGTAACGCTGAAAATTATTGTTGAGGTATGTATCAATTTGTATTAAGATTAACAAATATTGTTTGTGGTATGAATCAACTTGCTAAAGAAGAAAAGTTTATACATTTAAAGAATTTGTACATTTCAAACTGTTTAGCTTATTAATTTCATTCACATTGCAAATAAATAGATATTAGTAGAGACAGCTATATGCATCCCGCTCTATAATAAATGGGGACTTACATGAAAGAACTCTTCGATGTAGAGTAATATTAAATCGATGCTTTACAGATTATCTCTTGAGAAATAGCAGAGTTTGCAACTTTTTTCATAGAGAAATATTTCACAAAATTAACGTCAAAACTATCCAATATCTGGCACAATCCATGATTTGACGAGTTCTATATTGTGATAGACTCAGTCAGATTCTTGTCTCGGAATAACTGCCTTAGCATAGAATGGTATAGTCAAATGAAAGTTGTCAACAAACATGCTTAGAATGAAAGTCGTATAATATTTAAATTTAACCGAAATTGCATTGGTTTAATATACTTTAAGTTTGGTGTTGACTGGCTATAAAATTGAAATGTCATGGAAATGTTATGACTTACCCAAAGATGATTGTGTTGGGCCATTAGTTTGAACATAGGCATATGCATTTTATAATTTTCAAATCGAAAACTTTTGCAAAATTGTATGTCATCATTTATATATGCACATATTGTGATAAGTTGTAAAATGAAACTAACAGACACTTACAGATATTACGCGGCCTAATATTTCACATCATTTAGGACAACATGCAATTGGCTTTCATCCACATTTAACCTGTCACGACATGCACGGAACTATAATGCTTGCTAAGCAATCGAACCATCACACCAACAATAAGAGCATGGCATGTTGTCCTAAATGATGTGAAATCTATTTGAATAGCGCGTTTTGTAGCTCCTTAAATGTACACGTCATTTAGTGTAACATTATGCAAACTTTTTGACAAAAACATAAAGCAAGCTGGAGATATAATACAGGTGTATAAATATAAATATATGTAAGCTGGCTGGCAACGGTATGGATATTCTAAAGTTAAAGAAAGGAATTATGTTTCCAGTCAATGATCAGAAAGCATACATGTCCAAATTGTGAAGGAAACTGTTGGGGAAGCTTAAATAATGCCAAACCTCATTTTCAGGTGATTTTCTGGCGTGTTGTATCCTCGCCATACTCGGGGCCATTTCTTTTCCAGTAATGATATTGCAGTGCTTTACATTTTTACTCTCTCGTTATTAAACAAGTATGGCAGAATGATAATATCGTGTTTTCAGAGGTAAAAACCAATTACATTAATAAGGGTGACGTATGAATACATCACAGCTAACTTGAAGTCATGCTTTAAAAGTTAACTAGACAGTGCCGTACATTCTTAAATATGAATATCTGATCCGGGAGCAAAACAAAACTTCCAGCTCAACAGAGTATTGAATGATAAAATGTGCACATAGAAATTAATAACTTCAAGATGATTCCGCTCGAGGTTTCTTTAATAAGATAGACCCGAAACAGCGGTGATATGGAGGGTGGAATATAGACGAAACAATTAATTATTAACTTACAGCTGTATCTAAGCAACATATAATAGCAACTGGCCTGGAAACCTAGGGTGCTCGATTATAGCAGTTTTATAACATTGTAAAGCGTCATATCCGTCAAAAATGTTTTAAACAGCTCCATTACTTTAAGAGAAAATGTCTTACTTGATCTAATAAAAATCTTTATATTCGATGAAAGATCCACAGAAATGTCTTTATAGTCGAATGACCCCTGTGAAAATTGATTTAAAATCGTTGAGTATCGAACACACTTTCTCATTTTAAGCCAGAGATATTTCTGGAAACCTATGACCGAGCTCAGTATTACAAAATTCTTGTATGGTTCTATTGACAAGATGCGTGAAACAAGTGGCATTAGCTACTTTAACATTCTGTGTTTTTATGTAATGCAAAATGACGAATGTAATAGAAGATATGAACCCAAAGTTATTTCACTGCATGTTCTGAATTGTCGATTTCAGCGCTGTCAGTTACATACTATACTAGTTGTAGAAGGATTAGGCATCTCAACTGGCATTGATATTTCTCACCTTACTGCTACCGGTGAATTAGTCTTTGTGGGAAGAAAAAGACAAACGGAAGTTTGCTACGTTTGCTGTGGAGATTCTCTTTGTAACAATGCTGAATGTTGGAAAGTGAAAGGTAAGTACAGATCCATAGACCGTAATAAGTGGAATGTGAAGGGAATTTGTTAGCTCGTGCCTCTTTTGCTACTATTAAAATTGAAAACAGATACGTTTACTTGCCAATGAAAATATTTAAGACTATAGGTCTGCAGCAAAAGAGCCTTTCTGGGTTATTCCTATCATCTATGATATATTCTTGAAAGTCTCCATATCCTATAAGCCCGTTCCAATGGGCTGTATGAAAATTGTTAAACAGCAGGCACTTGTACAGTACACTTAAAATCATATCCTTAATTTAAAGTGTATATTTTAAGTCGTGTAAGGGGCAATTAAGCTACGTTTATCACGCACGCTCCCACCTTCTTACGTGTGGACCGGTGGGAATATGCGATCCTTCGTTATTCAATATTTTCTATGTATAGATTTTAAAGTTTACTATACTATTAATTTTGCTTTTATACATTTAATATTCGGATTACCATATTTTTCCTGCTACACGCATCAACCTCTCGATAGGATACACTATATAATCCTATCTTTACATATTTATTTAACTGAAAGAGATACTCGTTTCAAAAAATCACATATAATTAAAGGATGCAGATTTTAGCATGTTCATAGTTCAAAATTTACGACGATATCATGCGAATAAAAATTAACAGCAACTGTGAATCCACACATGGCAATGATTGACACTATCCTAGATAAAAATTAATAAACAGCAACTGTGAATCCCCCCACATGGCAATGATTGACACTGTCCTAGATAAAGTCAGTTCAGGTTCGATGAAATAATCAGCACATCGTCTTACCCTTGTCGGACAGTTTAGTTTAATTCCCATTGAACCAAGGTATTTTACAAATATTTAACGAAACATCAATTTACTACACTGAAATTCAATTTTTACGTGTAAACCATCTATAGTTTTGTAACAGTACACTGTAAAATATGACAGTAACAAATCACTGAGATGATACTGATCGCGGTGCAACACGAAACTGAGGCAGAGTCAACTAAACTTAGCCATGTTTGTTGTTCAAAACAACAATTATATGCATCTTCTTCCCTTTTAAAAACTGACTGTCGGTAAAACAGTAGGTTTATGTAGTTTCACATGTTTCTCTTTGTTTTCTAATTTACACAATAGTATTGGTTCAGTTACTCATGCAGGACAAATCATTTTCGTCTGGAACTAATTTATCCGGAGCGAGGGATTAGTCCCTGAAATGGTCGTGTAAAAGTGTTGGTATCTCCAATTCATCTTTTAAAATCCACTCTGTCACTAATTTAAGGAATGTGTAACAAGGTTGTTTTTTTGTTTTTTTTTACCAACCACGTACTTTTTTTTATCACCAGCTCATCTAAAGCGTTTTACATGCAGGTTGTAACTCATTGCTTAGACATAGAAATTGTTGTTATCAAAATATATGACCTTGATCTTGACCTTTGGATACTCCCCATCACATCGTGTCTTACGATCATCAGCATAATATGCATTGTTCGCTTTAGCGTATCTATAAGGTACTGTGTTAATGCCACCTCTAATTCCACTATCAAACATCAGCAAACTGTCATAGTCTATCAAGCTGTAAGTTGTATACTTGATAATTTTAAACTGCATCAGAGATAAACCAGTGCAGTTTTATAATGTACTGCGCCAAGTTTGAGGTCCTTCAAATTTTGAATCTCCAAGAAAATATGACACAGCATCAAAATATCTTTCTGCGAGTAGTAGTCGTGAAGGTCATCTAGTGTGTACAATTTGAAGAGTGACATTGCAAAGTGTACCTAATGGTTATCATTACCAAATGCTCTCATGTACACAGTGAGAGGGAATATAGGGATAGAGGTGTACATAGAATGGAGGAAAATGGGAAAAGTTTGAATCTGAATTAATGCATAGAAACAAAATACATCAAAAGTTCTCTTACTGCTTTGAAAATAAATAATTACCTCAAGTCAATCTGGTTGTATGTCACACTTGTCACATTTACCCTCAGCACACAGCTCGTGCGGTTATATTAATTGGTTGACCTGAGTATTGTATTATTGCTGTCGTACCTTCTGTCCTTTCTTGAATGAATCCTACAGTTGCATGTCCACATTTTCTTTGCATTCTTCTTTTAGTATGCTGTGCAAACGTCGATAATGTGTGGTGCCACTATATACACACATACATATATTATCATTAAACTCCCCCCCCCCCCGGCTTAACAAATCAAGGTGAATAGTCTTGAGAGCTTGGCTATTGAGTACTCTGCGTTCTGTCTAGCTTGGTGTTTGTTCAGTACCACAATTATACCAATTTAATTTAAGATATTAGTTATGTTTTAGTCGCACAAGAGTATTATGAGTAAGTTACCTGAGAGATCTGACATCTCTGAAAATCCAGTAGTAAGGAAAGTGTTTCAGTGTCTTACTTTTGTTTTTGTTTTTAAGCAGTTATTTAAAAAAATGTGTTTCAGTGGGGTTGCTTTTTTGTATGCAGTAGTAATGGTGCATTGCAGTAGCAAGGGTTTCAGTGGTTTTTTGTTGGCATTGTCTTGTTTTGTCTTTTTTGTTTTGTTTTTGCGCAGTAGGAAGAAAAATATTTCATTATTTTTTTCTTTTTAAATTTATGCAGTTGCAAGAAAATTGGTTTAGTAATGAGTATATTGATAGTGAGAGAGCTGAAATGTGAATTAATCAATTAGCAATTTATTGCTGCATTTGTTATGAGCATGCGTAGCGAATTTCAATTTATTCTTTTGATTTCACTTGTGTTGACGATCTCTCCATTCGCCATTTACTCATATTCAATTACAGTGATTAATGTATTTCATTTTTCTCAACCAGAATGCTTTATATTAATGCAAAATATAATTAAAAAATTATTTGATTTGTTTTGTTTATGTTAATTCATCGTATGGTTTTCATCATCATCATCTTCGTTTTCTTAATCAAATCCTGTTCTACGTATTTTTCCAAGCTTAATACTACTTCGAAGACATATGTTAACTTTTTCCAGCAAATTCGAAAACATATGTATATTAACTTTTTCCAGCAAATTCGAAAACATATGTGCATTAACTTTTCGAAAACATATGTGCATTAACTTTTTCCAGCAACTTCGAAAACATATTTATATTAATTCCTTCCATCACTTATACAGCTACAAAAACATAATTGTATTAACTTCATCCAGCACTTACATAGCTTCAAAAACATACTTTTATTAATTTTATCTAGCACTTACATAACTGCCAAAACATACTTGTATTAACTTTATCCAGCACTTGTATTAAACATATCTGTATTACATTTATCCAGCATTTCCATAACTTCGACAATTTACTTTAAATAGCATTTATATGGTCATGATTACATCTATTGTTGCGTAATGAAAACGATAACGTTAATAATAATAATAATAATAATAATAATAATAATAATAATAATAATTAATTATTATTATTATTGCTGTTGTTGTTGTCCTCGTTTCTATCAGTAGCAGTTGTAATAATACTACAGAAGTAGTGGGAGGGGAAGTATATACGATTAATACAGTGGTAATAGCTTTAATTTTGTATTATTATTATCTACAGCTATCATATGATAGTAAAGCTAGTATGATAAAAAAAATATATTAAATGGTCTATTAACAATATCTGAGTTACACTTAAATATAGTTTTTATTATTATTATTATTATTATTATTGTAGATAGACTTGCCACGTTTGCCAAAGCAAGTAAATTAGACTACGCTACCCTAAAAATCAAGCCTTGACGTGCATGGAGCTACAGCCTTATCATGAGTGAAGACTTAATGGGCAATTAAAACTGTACATCAGAGAGTTCTCACTGATTTTATATTTCTTCAAGCTATTTTAATTCATCAACATACGGTATACACTACTTTAGTGGCATGCTTTAAAAGACGTAAGAATAAACAAAAGCTAACTAAATGAAGCGTTAATAATAATAATAATAATAATAATAATAATAATAATAATATTAACGAAATGGCAGCAATGACGTATATATACAACACTGAAACTCATTGATTTTCAACAAGGTATCTTGAAAAATATTGAAAGGCAACAAGGAAAAATAACTATATTATATACGTGTGAATATAAAGAAATACAGTGATTATATATATACTTGGAGTGACCATCTATCTTAAAGTAAAGCATGAAGTACCAAAATGCTGTTCATGCTGGCATGAGCTGCGTCGCAGATCATATTTAAGTTTGTACAGCGTTTCCTCGGTACAATGACCTTAAACAAACGACACAATCCTTGTAACGGCACAATCCCTGTAACGGTACAATCCCTGTAACGACACAATCCGTGTAACGGTACAATCCCTGTAACGGCACAATCCCTGTAACGGTACAATTCCTGTAACGGTACAATCCCTGTAACTAAATTTTGCACATATAAACAAAAGAATAATATAAATCCTACCAGGACATGTAATAAAAATGTTCATTCAGACTGTTTTCTCTTTATCACCGTATCATCACCAAAAACGTTAAAACTAAATGAAAAATAAGTCTACAAAAGAGAAGGCTAAATTGATATATGCATACAAAAGATATGTGCATACAAACGCACATACACACACGTTCATACAAACATGCATACATGTATAGAAACCTTCACAGGTACATACATTAAAACAAACATGCATACATACAACCATGCGTAAATATGTACTTAACTCCATAAATGCACACACTAATAACATTGATGCATACATACAGTCATACATAAATACATGTATACATACATTTTTAATAATAATAATAATAATAATAATAATAATAATAATAATATTGACTTAGTATATGCATGCTTAATCTTCAATAGCTATAAGCTGTTTTTATTTAGATACATATTACAAAAAAAAACGGGCACCGTGGAATTACAAATCATGCTCAAAATAATTACGGGTAAAGACATCTTCTTAAGTCTATTATTGGATATGATTATTTAAGCGTTCTAGAATGAGATCTTGGTGCCATTGTGTCTACGTACAAGAGGCAATTCGTACCAGGTAGCTGGGCCCTTATATGCAAGTGAATATTGTCTGAAGAACTTAGTTTTGTCAGTAGGAATAATGAGAACACGAGTAGACAGCGGAGGGTTCGTGTTATTCTCAGGACGATCAGAACAGCAATTTTGAACTTTTTGATTCTGCGGTATTTTTTGAAACAACCAGACACAATAGAATCAGAATTATCAAGTCTAGAAAGTACTAAGAAACTCACACGTATTTTATTTGCATCAATGGAAAGAAATTTGTGAATGGAGCCGATGTCTCTCTGTTCCAGATATGCAGCTTTGCTTTTAACGTGTAAGAGATAAGAGTTATCAACATCAGTTAGTGAAATAAATGTAGAATTTAAGCACTCAAGTAGCAGTGATATACGAATCGGATCAAGTTTACATGACTTTGGGGCACTCTTCATCAGGATTGTACGTAACAAATCCGTAGAGATAGCTCAAATGCTGATAAGGGGCCCTTTGAAATTTTGTTTCACAAATGTACGGCATGGATAAATCCATTGAAATTGTGTTGCCAAGTTGATCTCGAATGGCTTGCACTTATTGATGAAGAAATCTGCGAACAGGTCTGGGAGATCGACTGGCGAGAAGGTCGTTGGTATACATTTGTTCCTTGGCAATAACTTGTTAGTAATACCGAAGAGTTCCTTCCAGCTGGAACTTTCAGCGACCTTAGTACTGAAGTATGTGTATTTCGCTGCATTAACTATGTTTGTCACAATTCTTCTTAGTAGATTCATAGATATGCTTGTGGATCGTAATACCGGTTGAAAGCCAAAGCTTTTCAGCCTTACGGCAATCAGTTTTAGGGGGCAGGGGGCAGTTTGTATGTACAAATTTAATGCTGCAATCAGTGACATAGTATAAAAAATCAAATACCCAAGTGAGGTCAAAAAGGTCCATATTTTTAGATACCTATATCAAATCAAAACAAAGCATAATAATATTATCCACTTGACCAGAGAAGTCAATGGCAGTTCATAGCAGAAGTAGTTTATGCACCCCAACCCCAAATTTATACCTGCAATTTTCATGTCCGAAGGTCATTTTTGACACCATGTGATGCTTACAGTGCAAACACAAGGCCTTTTCCTAGATGACAATTCTGCAAAACAGTGTGTGCTAAACAGGCTGATGCAATTGAAAATAGTGGTCATCCAAGCTGTTTTTGAGATATTCTACTTGCCCCAAACCCATGTGTTTACGGCTGTGGTAGGCTAGCTCTTCTTCCTAGCCAACTATTGGTATTTCACTATCAACATACTGCAGAGTAACTATGGAAGGTGTACATGCCTGACATCAATTTCAAGAACAAAACAAGCCTGAAACATCTAGTTCACAAATATATCCATATCTTTAATTAGTTAACAATAAAAGCTGAAAAAGTCACACTATAGCCTTAAGTTAAGAAATTTGCTAGGAGCCAATTTACGAAACTGTACCCTGCCACCTTAGCAGTACCAAGCCTCTCCCGAACACTGCTATACCGTGGAGAATACATCCGAACGGATACTCGGTGCTGGGTTGCTGAGGCATGTTTGTCAACCATTAAACGCAATCACATATCCATTATTTCATCTATGGGAAATACACAAGTTGTGAGGTTTGCTTGGACGTTGTGCAGTAGTTGGGTTCTATTTCGTATACGGAGATTCCTCGGTGAAGCAAACAAAGGTGGATGATTTGGGAATGACACGTCGAGACCGTATATCACGCAGTGTGATCTGATGCAAGTTTGTGTGACAACTGTGGAATATCATGTTCAGGTCCATGGTGAATCAAGTCTAAGATGCCAGTGTTTATGGGTGGGCTGGCTAACTGTCTGTTTGAATGAACGTGAATGGAATCTGCATGGGTTTCCATGACAGTAAAAGTTTTAGTTGAACTCTCCAAGATGCATATTTACAATTACAGAAGTGTATGTTTGATTAGCTTGATAGAAATATACAACTCTTGATGCTTTTGAGATGCATAGGTACGCAAAGGTAGGAAAGTGGTTAAATACACAAGTTAAAGACAATAAGGGTAATGGATCACGCCTGGACCTTGAATTTTTTCTGATTCTTGTATTTGTAAAAACTTGAAAGTTCTTCCTCCCAGGATGCTTTCTGTAAGTTAGATCAAAATATGTTTGCCGTTTTAGAGAAGTAGTTTGAAGATTTTTAGCAGTAGCGGTCACGTTTGACGGAAGATACATGCAATTTGCAAATCATTGGAAGAACTTTATGGCAGAATACTTTCTATTATTCTTGGTCAAATTATGTTGAGCGCTTTTTAGAAAGAATTTATTTAAATATTTTTATATTAAATTAACTGAGGACACGTTTGAGGGCGGGTAGACAAATTGTACACATTTGCAGGCTTTGTCTTTTTCTCAACTTGGTTAAAGACTGTTAAGCACTACGATTTTGGAGAAGAGGTTATTTAAATATCTTCTGTTTAGTAACAGCTACACATTTGGATTCCAGATAGGCATAGTTCGTACAAAATTGAAAGTCTATTCAGCTGTATTTAGGAAGAAGTTGTTTTAAGAAATACATGTTTAGTATGGGAAGTCAAAAGTTAAACACTGATTGGCGTCATTTGCATAAATTTGAAACGTCGTTCTGCCAATGCGCTTTCCTTCAAATTTAATAAAGCGGTGTTTAGCGGTTTTTGATGAGAAGTCGTTTAAAGCGTTTTACTATATTAAGTAACGGCAAACAGATTTTATAGCTCAATGGCATGATTGTATATATTTGAATGCCTTTCATGCAGGAGTGTTCTATGCCAAATTTAGTCATAGTTGGTCATTTAAGTTTTTTTTCAGGAGAAGTTTACACTTCTAATTGTTCACTGACGCACGGTGATATTGACATTTTTAGCAAACAGTGATTATTTGTAACACCAATTATTCGAATGGGGAAACAACAACACTAAAATAGAATTTTAATTTCCAGCAAACACAATACTCGTTTGATATTTTTTTGTTTGTTTGTTTGTTTTGCGTATCATATATATATTTGCGATGCAACATTCCCAATTGCCAAAGGAGATAAATCCTTTCGTATGTTACGAGGTACATTTAAGGTCCCAAGGTACATTCTTTGTGATATATATTTATAGCCTCTATTCACGGTATCAAAATGTATCTATATTATCTGTGCAACTGGATATATATATATATATATATATATATATATACTGCTGCTACTGCTGCCTTATGCTCTTATATATATACTCCTGCTACTATACTCTGCTATATACTATACTATATACTCTCTCTATACATATAACAATTAGAAGCAATCACAAGCGAAAGCTGGGGTAGGTGGTCAGGCCGTCATAATGTTAGCTATATCACAGCATAACATAGCGATGTAATGCACTAGATACAATACTATGGTGATTTCGACTTTCTTGCTTCACTACAGTACACATAAACCAAGGAGTAATACACAAAATAAATGATGAATTGGATTGATGAATTACGTCACAGTACATAGGGACAATAGCGTAATATACTAGTAAATGTCTTCAGATTTAGAGTTGATCGGTATGTCAAGAGACAGAAACAGTCATGTAATACACGAATTAAAATCCTACGTTGATTTTCACTTGCGTGCTACGTAACAAAATACACAGCAACAGAATTGTATTTCACAAGGTAAGACCAGAAGATGATTTGAACTTGCTTGCTAGATCACATAAACAGTGACATCATTGTAGATATAGAATTGAGGTAAAACAATTACAAATTAGTTAAGTATATAGTAAAATGCTTCTAGTTCTGTGAACCAAAATAGCAAAATTAACGAAACGTTATGTCAATAGAACAAATCAAAATGGACAATCCGTTAATTGGTTGCCATTACAAAGACAAACTAGGAAACAGAAATAAACCACCCTTAATAAACCTTCGAATTATAAGCTAATTAAAATCTTGAGTAGGCTCGTTTAAAATAAAATCGTCATTTAGCTAACTCAAAGACTCACTTAATGGAAATGTCATTCAGTACAAAGTTTACATCAGCAGCGATAAAAAGTTATATGGAACTTTAAAAGACATTGAACCAAATTTGAACAAGAGAAATCACTGGAAAAATTATTTGGTTATGTTAATGCTGAATTAGAACTTATGATTAGACTTGTGGGGAACCCCAAAATAAAGGAGAGCAGATTCTATCTATCTATCGCATTACAAAGTTTCTAAATATAATAAAAAGAATAACGAAATGGATGACACTGAAATTTTATTCGACGTTACCATCCCAAATTTGGATAGAGAATAAGTGCACACATAACAGGATTAAATATTCAGTATTGCACATATATTGATATCAACCTCTCAGAGAAAGTTCATACACAAAATAGAAGAAAATGATCCGCGTATATATCTGATTGTTGTTACGTGTAGGTTCGTACAATAATAAGAGAAAAGAGTGAAGACAACAAGTTTTGTATATTTTAACAAAATAATTTTTTTCTCTAGAAAACAATGTAAAAATTGGAAAATAGGACTCACGGTTTGTGAATATAATCCAAAATTTAATCCTAAGAATGAAAAACACAAGTCCTATCACTAAATAGTTCTATTAGAATCCAGGTTCGAATCTCGACGACATACAAATATGGAAGGCGATGACGTCAGATGTGGTCCTTGTACAAAATAGCAACAATTCCTCAACTGAATCACAGTTTATGTTGCCGAATAATTCCAGAATAAATTTCCACTGAATTTCTTTCTCCCAGAATTTATAAAACAGTACACTCGTTTGGTTTTCTAGAGAATAAATTATTAAATTGCAAAAACAAATGAACTTCAAAAACAATCTGGTTTCAACAATAAAATAACCTATCCGGCCTTCTAGGTATCAGGAATACAACTGATTGATAAGCGCTCGGGAAGAGTATTATATCTACCCAAATTATCATCTCGTTCTCGCGAGACAGACTACGAGGTCTCCTAACACTTGAAACACGCAATAAGAAAAATGCAATTCGTCACGTAGGAAGAACCCCTATCTACTATCACTCTGAAATAAATTTAAAAACAACACATTGTTTATCCAGAGTAGACGAAATGACCTTGACAATAGTCAATCGTTCTCTCGTAGCGATAACACACAGCGGACCAAGGCAAACTAAAAATATTGCAAATGTAATACGTTTTACGTCTTAGATAAACAGAATTACTGAAAAAGAATTTCGAATCCCTGCAATAATCATTACAATAAAATGTAATGAAACAAAAATAAAATAAAAAAGAATTTTAAAACTAACACAAAAGCAATTTAATTACATATACGTAACATTATTTATTCCTTAAAAGTCAAAGAACTCAATAAGTTCGTTTAAATTTCCATATATCTAACACGGTCATCATAAATGAAACTAAAATTAAAGAAAAAACATTTTGTCGTTAATTTTAGCTAGATGATTCAAAAGAAAATTGTCCAATTCCACACACATTATATCCTCTGCGTTTCAGTACAAGGAATATGCCATAACTAATATTTTCATCCTATATCTGTGATATACACGATGTTACACACATCTTGGACGGGTATTGTTAGTGTTGTAATTAGAGTGCAAAGGGTGTTGCTGATTAACTTAATAAAGACGCTACAGATTTATCTCTTATTAAGAAACCTGTACTCGAATAATCCATGTTTGTTTAATTACTGAATCCACATGCGATCATAGTTGCACCATCCTTTAATAAAAACTCTCCCATACAAAATATTGCGCTCAGGTATGTGATTTATGTGTTCCAGTTTTTGACAAGTTAGAGATTTACTTGTACAGTATACCAACCCTAGCAGCAGAGAGGATGAACAGACCCCTTTTTAGAGCAGTCCGTTTTTAAAAATAAACCATCCTACGAAAATGAACAGACAAGCGTCAATAATTCTAAACCGGGACCTCTAACCGGGTTGTACTAAACCGAAGCCTCTACAGGGTTATTGATGTTTGTGTCAAATTTATTTACCAACCCCTTGTGTAAAACAACTGTTGGTCGTTGACGCAGTCAGGTGACAGGGTTCAGGACCAAAAATGTTATCCAGACTATTCGATATCGCGACCGAGGATCATGTAAATTTATCGTGATAAATCCATGAGGAATCGTTTGCGCATGTGAGAAGTTTTTAAACTTAATCATATCCATGTCCCCTTAACACCAAGTCTTGTGGTTGTTTTTTAGCGTGTTTGTATCAACATCATTAAAGACAAACAGAAGATTGCAGTTATCTCTGATCAATTTAGGTATTTGCGCATATCGCTGAGTAACATATATAATATCGGTGTTTTTGTGTCTGCCTCTGGAAAATATCCGAGCTGGATTTGATTGTTTGTCTAGCATCACATCATCGTATACTACGAGATTGTTGATGCCCCCGTTGAGACCATCTACCAACGGCGCATCGTTGATGTCGGTGATCAAATCAACAATATAATTGCCGTTCTCGTCCAACAACTTTGCATTTTCATTAAAATCTTTAAGCACGTCGTAGCATCGCTGATCATCTGCAAATGGAGCCACTAAATACAACTTATTCCACTTAAGTCATCTCATTATCAAATTAAGCAACAATTGCGTTTTACCAGACCCAGATGGACCTATGATAATTGCCTTGATAGAATTTGGTAGCGTTAGATGATGCTTGATTGGCTCTTGCTTTCGTGTCGCCGAGAAATCAATTAATTCATGTTGTAGAAATATATAATAAGTATGTGGATTTGCGTTCGATGCAGAGTACCCACCAATACTAGTAGACTAAAAACAATAACGATGAGGAATTAAAAGTATCCACTTACATGCAAGTGTGTGAAATGTGGTACAAAGAAATACAAATTTATCTCTCGCTTGGCGCTCAGCATTAAGAGGTTAGTGTTAGGACTGGTCAGCCTGGTGTCAGGATAATGTGACTGGGTGGGACATCATGCAACATGTCTGCGGCATGATGCCCCAGTGCTAGACATCACCATCAACTTCCACACTGCAGACATCGTAGCGATATGACTGAAAAATTGTTAAAGCTACGTAAAAAATCCAAATCAAACATACACACACACATGAAACAGGCGGAGATTTTGCTGCTTCACTTAGAAAATTACCAGGGGATAAGTATCCTGGCGAGAAGCATCTTCCTGGATATAATTATTGTGGTCCTGGAAGCCGACTTGATATACGACTTGACGAGAAAGATCAGCCAAGATCTGGAGAGTATCCAATAAATGCGATTTATCAAGCGTGCCACGTTCATGATTTTACGCGTAAAAATCCAGATCTACAACAAAGACATAGTGCAGACGTGAAGTTCATTCACACTCTAAAGTCTGTAAAAAATAAATCTCTCAGAGAACTGCTTGCTAATGTTTTATAAGATCTGCGATGAAAGGTAAACTAGTGCTAGGGGTCGGTAATTAATTATAGATAACTATTATAATGGAATCGATTTATTATAGCCCAAGAGGATATTGGAGGGGTAGAGCAGCGATTGTTAAACTTCCTGATGCAGCAGGTGTCGAACGTTCTGTTGCTGCAGATTGGTTAGCACGACAAGCAATATGGCTTTATCTACCACCACCTAAAAAAATTCACTACGCACATTTTGATGTGAGCACTCACAACGAAGTTCATCAGGCAGATATTTTGTTTTTACCACATGATACTATTAAAACTGGTAGACGTCGTCGATCCGCTAGCGGATCACGCAAATACAAATACGCTTTGACTATCGTTGACGTTGCAAGTAGATATAAAGAAGCAGAACCACTATCAACAAAGACAGCAACTGAAGTTGCATCTGAGTTTAAACGAATGTATCGATGTGGGCCCTTGCGATGGCCACAGTTGCTACAGGTTGATCCTGGCAAAGAATTTCTTGATGCGGTAACATCTCTGATGAAACAACATAACGTCAAAAATCAGACGAGGGCACACGGCAATTCATCGCTATCAGGCAATCGTTGAGCGATTTAATCGGACACTTGCTGTTTGTTTGGATATCAGTATGCGCAGGAAGCACAGTGATTATTTTGTTGTTTCAGCGTCATGATAAATTCAATATCAAGATTGAAGTCGCGTTTATTTTTATTTTTTTGTCACATCGCTGATAACCAGCTATTTTTGTCCTTACTATATCGTTTAACAAAGATGCGTTGATTTCCTGAGTTTGATTATTATTCATTCCGCAGTCTATGATAACCCTCCGTAGCTGAGACATTCTTTTGACTCGAGATACTGCTAGATAAATTAAATTTGACCATTCGATACGATCGTCGACAATCCAAATATTAGTATCCGCTATAGTTAATCCCTATGATGAAAGAACAGTTATAGTATATCTTAGAGTCCATTGAGATTTATCCATCGTTAATGCGCTCTCAACAATATTAACAGGAACAACAACAACATCATTAAGAACGAGCTTTTGTTTCCTTTGTTCTACCAAGTGACCTGGAATTTCAACATGAATATTTTGTTTACATGTATCTGCTGGGCGATAACATAATGGCACCGGTAGATCTGAAAATGTTTCTTTATATGACAGAAAGAATCGTTGCTGAAGTGAATCACGAACTATCTTCCGATTTGCAACTATCAAATCAGCAGGTCTCCACAAATTCCAAAAATCGTCGTTTGTTGTTTCTGGAATTATTTCACGCATTATTTCACATTGAATCTTATGTGGCTGCAGTCTGATTAGCTTTTTAAATTCTTTCAGCGATTCGTCAATAGCTCTATGATCATGAAGTATTTCCTCATAACAATCTACGAATTCTTTTAACTATTCATGCGGAGATGAACCGAGAAAAGGTGGTGGTTGACCATGATCACCACACATGATCACAGCAGTATTCCCAGTCAATAACCAATCAAGAAACATTTTTAGTACGTCAACGGATAACGCGCATATTTCTTCCCAGATAATGATCTTAGGAATATATATTTCTCACCCATTCGTACAGGTGTCCATGCATCTCCCTTCCACCGAAAGAAACTGTGATAAATATGAGATTTGACACCTCTTTCTTTCTTCTCTCTGGCAAGCCGGTGAGTTGGAGTAGTACAATCATGTCAAGATTCCGAAATAATTCAATCGCACGTGATTTTTTACCAGAACCGCCAGGTCAGTTGAGATAAACAGTTTTATCTCTGGCCACAGGATCATATACTGATGGTGCTGATAATGGTTGTGACATTTGACTATTTTTATAATATATCTCCCCAGATCCATAATCAGCGATTCAGAAAAACTGAGTATTTTTTCTCTTTTTATTCTCCATTTGCCCCACGAAACATCAACGCCGATATGCAATTCATTTAGCAATCCTGCATTTTTTTACTGATATAAAATGAATTTGTGGCGACTCTAATCTGTTTATCATCGATAATAAGTTTATCGAAACATACGCTAACATCGAAGATCTTAAATGAGTAAACTGTGGTGAGTCACCATCAATGTAGCTCACAATTGTTTCTAATTTGGCTCCGTCCAATAAGTTAACATTATTTCGATTTACAAATATATTTTTCTCTTTTGTATTCGCAGTTATGAAATCGAGCTCAGTTTCGTCGATAATTAATCTTGTATAAAGTCGTTTAAGATCGTATGATCCTCCTTGTGTAAATTTTCCAATTATTTTTCTGCCATGATCTTTTGCAAGTTTAATTTCATAGTCTCTGATATCGTAATTGACATAATCGTCGCCCTCGTCCCTGCCATCGTCAGGGAGTTTTGGTAACCAGACTTTTTTGTGGACGATACGATATTATTGCTTCACTCATAGATAAAGATATCAATATTTTTGCATCAATCATACATCGTAATAAAAAAAAAACTATTGGAGTCCAACCACTTTTATTAAAATGACGACCAAATTAAACAGAGACAACCGGATGAAGGTTTTCCGATGCAAACTCGAATGACTCAATATATGCAAACCCAGTTAAGTCAAAATCTGGTAAGGGTCCATTTATCGCAACTCGAGTGATCTCGTGTGTTGGATGTCCAAATCTTTTAAAATACTCAGAACACTCTCCCATTCCAAGAAAACTTCCAGGATAACATGCACCATATCAACTGAGATAACATCCTTATAATCGTATTTAGTATTCCACAATCCGCCGTGTCCGTATTCGACACAACTGCGTTGTATATCTTCAGGAAATTCCAACTGTGTTGGCCTCTATAAATTTTCCTTCTGAGCAAAGTGAGCAGCAACTGACGGAACGGTGAAGCAATTACTGAGTAATCATTCGATAACATCAGTATCGTTCGTGTATTTCAAAGCAATCTCTGTCATCTCTGATTGAGAAGATTCTGTACGATAAATATCTCCATTAGGCCGTAAAAACTGATCATAATACCTATACTCGGAACTTTTAAACAACCACACAAATACAGGGTCACTCTTACTGATATTTCTGATAAAATCGAACATATCACCGTCATAAAATTTAACAGTTCGAGTTCGTGGAAATAATGTTACGTCCGATGCCACGCGTGAGCGTTATGATCAACGATCTCCATCGAAGCTCCATTTGATTTATATTTTGATTCGTACAAAATCTCGCCGGTTATTGTCTTCACCATTATTGGAAATTTTAATTTTTTTCCAACTCAGCAACGTCTCTGATTGTAGCTCCATTTTCTTTAACGCGCTCGGCCCATTCATTTATTGTTTTGCGTCTCAGATCCGTTAAACCATTTCCACGTATCGCGTTTGGAAAATATTGTTATTCTTTCGGCAACACAATTCATGGTCGATATTTTCATCGGCAGGTGGTCATCAACGTTAGTCTTATCATTCAACGAATATATCGCATAAACAACTGTCGTCATATGATATGCTCGTTCACAATATGGTTTCTCGATACCAGTCAGTATTCCTGGTATGGAATTTTTACTTAACACGACAACATCCCCAGGACGGTGTGATTCTCGAACAGGATCACGCTTGTCACGGATAATCCAGGTTACTTCTGCGGCGTCTACCGCTACGATAAATTTTATTCTTAAAAGGTATCTTTGTTCAACGTCAAGATAATTAATAATTGTCCTTGCTCGCTGGTCATTCATTGTAGCATCAATCTGGGGAATATCGTCTTGCCTAATTCTGAATGTTAACCACACATGATCCGCACCATCCTTGCGAAACTCTCTCCTGGCTTCACGGATACGATTTATTAAAGTCTTATTCGTCAAATCAATATCAACCAGAGCTCGCCTCGGCAAGTCAGGGGTTATTCTGTCAAGATCGAATCTAGCTTGAGAGGGCTTAATCGCAGATAATCTTGTAAATTCCTCCATTATATAATTGAGGCAAATATGTATTTAAATTAAACTTTAATTTGTAATATACAATGATTAAAGCAAAGAATAGTTGCAAGTGGTTGATGATTGGATCTACAACTCCTTGTAATAAGTCTTGTGTAACGGATTTCTGTGGATACCACCTACAGAGTGTGCAACGAGAAAATCTAGGACTAAAGCCGTGTTTGAAATGTAACAAGGGAGTCAGGGGGGAAACGCAGTTGTGTGTAGACTGTGGAGTCAAAAAATACAGAGCTTTGAAACGGTATTATAAAAAAAAATGATGGTAATGAATCTCCTATAAAAAATGCTGGAGACTATCTCGCTATATTTTCACGCTAGCAGCATCCTACATATTTTTTCTAGTAATAAAATAATAATTGAGACAAATAATATATACTATATAAATGGAACAAGTAAATAACGCCGATGAATTTGTAACGCATCCCATCATCAAGAATTATGAGGCATCGCGTGCTGGTGTGATTAGGAACTGTCGACTAAACAAATCCAGTCGGCTTTGTCACTAATGCTGGTTATTTCATGTTCAGTGTTAGGGAAAAAATTATCTCTGTCACATATTTATTTATGAATGTGTTTATGGTATGATCGAAAAAAGCTCTTGTGAATGATCACATTAACAGCCAAAAACTTGATAATTCTTTGAATAATCTTCAGGTTATTACACAGAGTCAAAATTGTAAACGGGGGTGTACTGGTAAAAACGATAAATAACGAAGACCAGTTAAATTTGTAAATACAGAGACGGGCGAAAAATAGAATTCAATCGATATATGTAGCTTCCAAATATTTCAGTATTTTCCCAGCTTCGGTACAACGTGTCGCAGATAATATAATCAGCTCAACATTTTCAAAGAAATGCAAACAAAACATTCATTCCTGAGTTTTACAATGGAGTAAGAGATGGAACCCCTCCTGAGCAAAAATTAGTGAAGGGAAAAAACTCTATCAAGTAAAGCTTCCTGCACTTGTGGCAGAATTAAACAGTAGCCTCGCTTGTATCCGTGTTGCAAGGCAGTGTTAATATTTTATGACGGCTCCACTTGTGGAGGAAATATTCTTTTCTGATACGGTTCCTGTGTTTCTTCCTTGTCTTCCTGACTTTATCAGGTTCATTGTTCTCATAACTTTGTCCCTGACTATGTCAGGGGACAATAGTCAGGGAAACGAGAGAAATAACGATAAAAATAGGCCACGCCTCCTGTTGTAATCCAGGTGAGCTATTTTTAGATTTCCATGTATTGGTGATTTCATGATAATTTTTAAAACATATGATACTAGAGAAGGCTCCGTGGGCGAGCAGTTAAGGCTGCTGAGTTTCATTCTCAACATGCGGAAATTAGTGTTTCAAAGCCTTGACTGACAAATTTGTCGACGGTTGCAATAAATCACATTTAATAATTGGGGCTCCAAGCCCAAAAATAAAAAATGTAATGATAACTAAAAATTTGTGTACACCTTCCCACCATGTTGAACAACGTGGTGGGTGCTGATTTTGCACTCCCCCGGGGTTTGATTTGGGGGGGGGGGAGGGGTGCGCACAAAAAATTAAAGTTATCAGCATAAATCTGTTGACGTAAAAATTACTTGGCATGTCCATGAGGTGCAAAACAGGAGCCTCCCACACATACCTTACGGTAAAAATAGACAGTAAGAGTAAATCAAACAGTGGCTGTTAATTCATGAAGTAGTAGCACCGGTAAATACAAATATATGAGAACGATAGCACTGTAAGTGAGAGTTCTGGTGTAACACAAGGATGATGACCATGAAGCAGTAGCAGCGTTAATATATATGAACGATAGCTCTGTAAGTGAGAGTTGGCTGAATATGTCAGGGATAAAATCCTTGTCTAAAGACAAGGGGTACAATAATCAAGAAGTACCACAATGACAAAAACAAATGGGTAAAATATACCCATATTCACGAAGCAATAGCATCGGTAAATATATGAGAACGGTAGCACTGTAAATGAGAGTCCTTGGAGTAAATGACCATGATGCAGTAGCATCGGTAAATATAAATATATATGAGAGCGGTAGCACTGTAAGTGAGGAAAAATAGCTACATACCGCTCTTGCTGTCCATTTTTTTGTTTTTATTTTAAACAGATATTTATTATATAATGAATTCCGAAAATATTAATACTATTATTTCTGCGATTAAAAAATTACATGACGATGATATAGAACTTTCTGATCCTGAAAAAAATCACAAATGATTTTGAAAAATTACAAGAACGAAAATCTGAAGGAAGATACACACCAGCAGCCGAATCAGGTTTATTAAACTACTCCAACAGGCAATGAAACAATCGGTACCTTATGCATCTGATCATACAAACGTCCAGCAATTCGTTCCACTCGCGCAGGCGACTGAGAAAATTAAATCAGAGTTATCTCAAGAATATGAAACAAAAAACATTCTGAGTGTATGTGTAGACAGTTGAAAAAAATTATGTGATTGTAAACAATCGGATTGTAAATAATCGAATTGTGAAAATGAAACTTTTGAAAATGAAAGTTGTAAAAATGAAAGTTGTAGCGTATTGTAAACAATCAAATAATAACGCGCGTTTTGACAACTGTCGGCGGCGCTTTTTATTTGTTCTTTTGGTCGGAAATTCTTTTTTTATTTTGGTCGGGTAATTTTAATTATTTTCGGATAATCCATACAGTATTTCCAGTAACTTAGACCGTTTAAAGGAGGAATGTGCGTAATTCAAAATTTGATCCCTATCACACACAGCTGTAATAACATGTTCTTGTTGCAACTCATTTAACTGTTCCTATGTCACCAAAAAATTTTCATCGCCATAATCATCAATAAGTACATTAACACTAAACTTTTCTGTGTGGGGAAGTGTCAAGATTGTTTTGACCACATTTTCGAGTTCCGCTTTGTTGTATACAAAACTCTCGTGTGTTGATACATTATATAATACGGCACAAAATAACTTATTTTTTCATTATCGTTGTAAGGTTCCATGGGCCCATACCCGGGTGGGATTTTTTTTACTCCCCTTGACTTGTCAGGATATCGACATTGAAGATCTACGACCTTACTAACGCACATACAAACTTATCATCAAAGATTAACCTCTTAAATCAAGAAATTGTCCGTGCTGGTCAATAAGTCTGAAATGTATCCGTGACAACAGCGGAATATGGCATCTCAGATAAACCGGATTAACAGGCACTAACACAATTAAAAATCCAGATGGAACTTCAGGAGTGAATGAATATTGGATATATCCCTGCTGTGCTTGCCTGGATCTTTCAAGATCTAATTGATAGCTGCCATCTATCGCATCACACATCAGACTGACTTCAATCGTTGATGCAGTATTGACAACACGTGGTGATATATGACGACCATCACCGTCTGGATCATTATCATGTTTGAGAATACTTGGAGCGGCGGCGTCTGCCGCTGAGGATATTTTTCTCCAAGCTTCAATGATTTTGGGGTAGTACTCATTGAGATAGCTGGTGAATGTCTGGCATAGTTTGTCGTTCATAAGTTTGTGCTCGCGATTAATTTCATCGAATAATACTTGGATATCATTGTCGGTATATGACATCCTGAGGATTTTATATTCCCATATAATTTTAACGGGGATAAACTCTACTATTTTTGAATGTTTTTCCAGTACACTTTCTTGTCTGATGAATTATCAGATCGTTGAGGGCGCGGTGGTGCTGATGGTGCTGGTGGTTGTACTTCTGGCCGTCCAAACACAGCTCGAATCGACGACTAATATATATCGACGGCATAATCTGGCGTTGTTATTTCAATGGCGGCTGATAACGTTGGCTCGTGAACCGTGATAGCCATTTTGGCTTCTTTTCCTGTGATAGATTTAATCCTGCGTTGTAATTCACTATTAATCTGTTCTATTTGATAACTGCCCGTAGGAATACCAACAACTTGCCAATCGGGGATTCCATCAGATTTATTTCTATACGCAAATACCAGTTAATTATTTGCTTGCAATCGGCCGAACGACTTTGATCTAATATTTGGCCAGCTGTAATATATTCGCAATTGTGCTACAGCTATTTCTTTGGCTGGAATTGCCGTTTTAAAGCTAACGTCAAACTCAGGCTTGGTTGTGCTCGCTGATATCATCGTGGTTGTTGGTGGTGTTGTATTAGCAACAAATTTGTTCTAGCAATCGCATTGATTGATCTTGCGACATTATTATTTAAGTCAGAGATATAAATAACTGTCTTTGTCGGAGACGGCGGCGTCTGCCACCTTGACTGTGTCATTGTCTTTAGACCCTGACTTTGTCGAGGGTGGGGGTGGTTTCCAGTTGCTTCATGATAAACCTTAATCATTTCTGCGAATTCCTGATCTGATATTATTCCATCATTGAGCCTTGATGATATCAGTGATGATAATTTGGCAAGTGCTTGTGTTGCCGCTGATAACAACGTTGTATATTCATGTAATTTATCATCCGCATACGTAGATATCTTGCTCGCGATGATATTAAGAATACCAGCAACACCGCAACACCAATTCCTATTACTGGTGCTGTTATGTATGTGGTTGATAACGATCCGATTATAGTTGCTGTTCCAGCGACTACGACGGATGCAGAATATATAATTATGTCAGTAACAGCGACACGTCTGCGGTATTTTTTTTTTTTCTTTTTTTTGGGCTGTATACGCATCAATGATATTTTCAGTTGGATCTGCCACAAACACGCTTGTTCGTATCTGAAACGTTGAACTTCAGTTGGTGTTACCGGCGATTGGTTTATTATATAAATTACTAATACTCTAAGTAGGTGATAGTTTGGCGACGAATTCAAGACACCAATAGTACAACACGCCGAGTACTTTTTCTTCGGGTTCCACCACAAATGTCCCCTCGTCGTTTTGCTCCAATATCACTAACATAAATCCAGAAGATCCGTTAACTGGATAACGCCGTGAAATTGTGGCAGATATTGTAAATGTTGTAACGGTATGTTTGATGGATTTATTGAGTGGTGCCCATAATGTTGATCCAGACGCTACTGTATATACTACACCATCGGTAATCTTTTTGATGTCAGAGAGCTTAATGTCGATGACTGCTGGACTACCCAAAAATTCATTAATGGCTCTATTTGTGTTTCTACGAAAATTTTTAAACGCGGTTACATGATTAGCATATTCAGATCTAAATGTGGTCATTCCTTCATTGATTGTCATTAAAGAGGTCATCATCAGGATGTTGCTATTGTCGACGTATTTCTTCGTTGCAGCGTCATCGTTTGATTCTGGTTCTCCAAGACCAGTAATTTTATTATTAGCCATATTGAAAGAACCAGTCATTGCATCGCCAGTTTTAGTAACGTATTTACTGATCTCAGTTCTGATCGTGGAGCCATTATTGTCCACGTTTTTTTTTTATTGCTACATCATCGTCTGATTTTGGTTCTCTCACACTGATAATTGTATTTCTGCTCATGTTGAGATCGCCATACATAATATCTCCAATTCTTCTGATGCGTCCAGTAATCTCTCCCATGAGAGTTACAATTGATTCCTCCGAGTTTTTAATTTTACCGTTTTTAGCAAACACCACTAAGTTATCATCGGTCGCATCTGGAACCCGCAGAATAATATCTGTCAACGGGATATTGCTCGTCTTTAATCGTCCTTGCTGATCCTGAAAAACAGCAACTTAATTTTGTTCCACATCTATGAGACACAAACGATTAGCGAGCTCATCCATAACCTCGTCAAGGGTTGCATATTTGGATAAGTTACCTTGGGGCTTGCCCTGAGTCTTATTCAGAGTAGATCTTCCGTAAATATCTATCATTGTATATTCACTAAGACCTGTTTAAAACGTTGGACGACGATGTTGTCTGGTGGTATGCTCGTGCACGACTTTATGAGGCGGTGTTTAGGGACCTTGACACAGCATCGAGCACAACGAGTACTTCACGGCCACATATTGGCAGATCAGTTATTGTCTGTGTTGGTAATGTTGAACACCAGACGGGAGTGCTTTGCACTTTGCTGACATATTTTAAAAATTCTTTTGTTGGCGCCAACCAATACGAATAAAAATAAATAACTCCACGTGGATCAACCACATATGCAACCCAATGAGTACCTGGACCAGAACTTCCATCAAGATTAATGATACCAGTTTCAACATTGTTTGGTTGTTTTGGTAATTGATCACGCATAAGAAAAACACCTTTAAAGTTTTTGATGTTTAATTTCTTAGCAGCATCAAGTAAATCAAAATTAGACATGGGAAGCTCGAAACGTTTTGTGTTTAGCTAAGTGTCCCGGGCAGTCTCAGACCTGAGCCTCTCGCGGCTCGACTCTACCACGAATGCAGTATTCCTGGCAGTATTAGATCCCCCCCCCCCCTTTTGGAAGTCTTTAATAAGTGGACTGTTTCTTTCTTTAATGCCATCCCAGCAGCAGTTCCAACAGCACCAAGTGTAGCTGCTTTTGCAACAGCTGAGGCTTCAGCGGCTATCAACGTTGGTCTAGCTGCGAGAAGTGGAAATATACCATCCGTCTTGGCAATATCTTTAATGGCACCCTCAGAAAGATCAAGTCTAACACCGGTCTTTGATCGTTTAGCGTCACTGAAGTGCCTGCGTTGACGTTCTGTCAGGCATAGTTTATTTGGATCCTTCGGATCGATTGCGATCTGAGTTGATTTCAGCAATATTTTTATTCCAGAATTCTTTTTTAATGCTGATTGTAGCTTTTTAATCTGACCAGGAGTCAGAGTAACATTAACATGATGATATGACATTATAATATCATGAGCAATTTAATTACTGATCGTGCAATAGATCACGAGTGATCCAGTTACATGTTTTCCACTGGGGTATCAATGATTCTCATTCATCCACCAACACCTTCAAGCATCATTGTTTTGTCTGAGAGTATAACAGCGATTGCTCTGTAATTAGCAATAGATCCTCTTGCCACACGAGCTCGAAGTGTATATCAAAGACAGATTGTCTAAATAAATCCATGTGTTCCAGCGAAAAGTAATAGATCGGATACAGAGTTGTAAAATCTAGTTGTGATAGTTGTAGACCAGAATCAACATTTTGATCACGTCCCATGAATGTCATCAAACGATGATATGCACGTGCAACATGACTGTTGTCAAAGTTCAGTATTATGTCCTCAGCTGGTTCATGATGTCTATTTATTCTCAGTGAAACTTCATTAACACGAAGTTTGTCAACTATCATTGTGCTATGTAATTGTGAGTTTACACGTTCAGTATTTTGGAAAGCAACGAATATATGTCGCGGTGCAGAGACACCTTGCTGTGATGCTGTTGAACAACGCCATGATGCCATTATTAACAAACCAACTCTAACATCAGCTCTATATTCAGTATCGTCTGTTTTTAGAATTTCACCTTCTATTTCAATAAATGCTTCAGCGGGTAAGAAATATCTGCTTGTATCCTGAACCTGCAGCTCAATTCTTCCACGCTGATTTGGCTCTCGTACATCATACGAATAATACTGATAATCACGTACCGATTCATCTTTGAGGACTGGCGCACCCATGTCGAATGCGGGATCAGATACAAACTTGAACATTATTATACTTTACTATGGTCTAGCACGAAGACCACTTCCTGCTATTAGACTAGTAGTTATATATTTTTTTTTCTTTTTCTGATTCTACCAGTGGCAGGGGTACACCAGCCAACTCTGCTAGTTTTTGGTTTGCAGCTCGATTTATTATTTTGCTAATATTTGCAGACATAACTTCGGTACTGGGTAATTTTACTGGCTGAGGTCGGACCGCTGGCTGGCGGTCTGCGTATTAATCGTGCTAGTCTATCCTCGATTGCTGAGAATGCTTTACTAGCAACATCACCAACAATACCAATACCTTTATCACGAACAACGTCAATAGCTTTCATTCCTAGTTGCTTTGCAATCGGTATTGCTTTTGGGGCTATCCTTAGATCGCTTTATATGCTGGTAATCGTGAATTTATCACCCTGACCATTACAGGTCTACGCTGAGCATTATGTATGATCATATTATTTTTTTGTCACTGATCTAATCGCATGCCCTCAATCACTGCGGTAATCATCAACGATTTCATCGATGAGGGACCGATAAACATTAATGTCCATGATACCGCCTCTAAATAATCTCTGACAAATAGCAGCTGCTTCGTTCCGGGGAATTATTACCGGCTCGTCTTCCGCTAATAAGAATTTCTAGTCTATCAACATCGGCAAGGACGTTATTGGGACAAAGTTTATCAAGACCACTTCCTTCAGTGGCAATACCACTTCCAGTGGCACCGGGGCCAGGATCTGTATTATACCATTTTTCTTTTTCACTACGTGTTGTTTCGTCTGCTTTTTCCTTACTTGTTGTTAAGGCTGATTTCCTTTTTTGTTCAGCTTCTTTAAGTTGCGACTTCATTTCTTCTTCTTTTTGTTTCCTTTCTTGTTTGCTAGTTTAATATACTCACCTACTGCCCGGTTAAAAATGTTAAAATGATTAACATCTCCCTCAGATCTGATCTGCGGAGTATTAGTAGCGACGTGATATACATCCTTAAGCCAATTGGCAGATTTCAGTTTTAATATATTCGGGTTTTACATACCTATCTCTATTATTATATCCAAACGCGACAATATTAATTAATTGGCATGGAGTATTGATGGCGTCAATACATGCAGGCGTAAATTTATCTGTAATGTTAGTTCTAACTTCTGGCGGAGGCGATGGTTGATCTTCAGGTTGTGGTTGAACTTCAGGTTGTGGTTGAGGAGGTTGCCGGGGTAGTGGTCTCGTTGCTGGAAGACAGCCAAAACAATATCAACAGTTAATGTCTCAAGATCTTTTTGAACTGCCTCAGTTTCTGTAACAATTTTCTTTGTTGGTTTACAATTGGTTTAAATAACTGTTCCGCACCGTCTGTAAATTCCATCTGAGACTCCTGACGTGCTTGTAGTTGTTGCTTGACAGAATCACGGACGGGGAGATATTTCTTAATTGTCTCTAGTCGCTGTCGAGCTAGTTTAGTTGTACGAGATTCCATGTTTAACGTAGGATTGCTCATTATTATTGATATAATAATGGTTTAATTACGCCACCTACCCGCGTCGATACCAGGGTGACGACCAACAGGTGTTTTACACAAGGGGTCGGTAAACGAGGACGCATACAAATTTGAAAATATAAACGTCAAAAGAAAAAATAACAAAAGTGCGCTAACCCTGTTGGAAGCCTCGGTTTAGTGCAACCCTGTAGAGACCTCGGTTTAACATTACTAATGCTTGTATTTTCATTTTTGTAGGAAGCCTTATTTTTAAAAATAAACCCTCGTAAAATTTGGTCTGTTCACCCTCCTTGCTGCTACCCTTTTCGATGTATTCTGTTTGATGTAGAGTTTGAAAACCTGCCGCATTAACAAATTAATCTCATTGAGGAAAGTGGTTTTTGGTTTGTTCATAATTTCCGTAGAACCATGAACGATTTTGCTTTATATTTATTTTTGACAAGACAATATTTATGGACTATACACTATAAACCACAAACATTCTCCTCTTTATATGTGTGTGTTTCTGTCTCATTGTGTGTTGTGTGTGTGTGTGTGTGTGTGTGTGTGTGTGTGAGTGTGTGTGTGTGTTAGAGAGAGAGAGAGATGAAGTTGTCTTTGACAGTTGATACATCGTTTAATTATGATGAATTCAACTAGCAATGTTTTGTGCAAACGATTCATTCAGCTGCATAGTACTATGCTCATGCTTATCACAAGTCACACCCACCCCCAACCAAAACAAGAATATAAATTTCAGGATAGATTGGGATGTACCTACCTTAAGAACGGCTTTATAGCTTCCATTAAGTTATGTGCATTTTGGTTAGTATTGGAAGATTGGTTTGTGGCAGTGCATGGCCCCTCTGTGTCAGCATGCGAGAGAGAGAGAGAGAGAGAGAGAGAGAGAAGGGGGGTTGTTGTATTAATTCTAAGGCGAAAATGTATTATTTGACTCCCGTCGTGGTTTAGTTGTTCTATTTTCAAAGCATATTCATTTTTACGCTTCGTTTCCACTGATATTCTGTACGTCTTCCGTCTATCAATGGATTAGATTCCAGAATTCCAGAATTGTACATAAACACTAAAAGAAAGGAGGAACTATGGTCTTACATTTATCATAACTTCCTAATCCCCAAGTGTTAAAATTTAGTAGTTTTAAAATGTTAATGGCTCACATTTGCTGTTTAACCTTTAACCTCTTAAACCTTTGTTATGAGTATGCGTTCATCTGCCGCTTATGCACCTACAAAACAGTTGCCATACTTTACTTTCTTCTACTGTTCCAAATATTGGCAAAATCAAAGAAAGAGGTCCTCTCTTTGAAGCTAAATGAAGTATTCTACAAAAATAAGAGGTAAAATGTAAGAAGCAAGGACGCGTGTTTTACTGATAAGTATTTTCCTTTGAATCCACATAATGGCCAACTTGAATCTAGAGTGACACTGTGTTTCGAAAGTCATGAAAGATTCATGCATGAACCGCTGTCATTAAAAGTGCTAAAACAATCCGTATAAAATAGATTGAATTAATTCCATATTTCTGAATGGTATCTCTTTTCATTTCCTCAGTAGAGTCATTTATTTCCAAGCTGAGACAATGCCTACATTTTAGCTCCTTACCGCATCGTGCTTGTGGTATATTTCATTGTTAAATGTGATGTGATGTGATATTTTGTGACAGTTAAATTTCAGGCTTGAACTATCACGGATGCAGAATACCTGGCCCAATGAAGCGCCGGAGCGGACAAAAGGTGGTCCAATCGGAACGTTGCCGTTGAAATTTTAATGTCATATGTCCAGAATTCCAATTTCACGTGTTGTATCAAAAATGCTTGTCCTTAAAGTTCCATTTTCAAGGTCGAGATTTTAGCGCTGGTTGAAAATTCGATGTCCAATGTCGAGTTATTAGATTGTATCTTCTGAATTACACGGCGGTTGTTGAAATTTTAATGTCATATGTCGAGAGTTTCAATTTAACATGTTGAATCACATTGATTGTGCTGAAAGTTCCATTTCGTATGTTGAGTTTTTAGACTGTATCTGTTGAATTACACAGCGGTGGTTGGACATTTTATTGTGCTTGTCAGAATTTTTATTTTTATATGGTGAAATGATGTGTTGGTGTTAAAAGTAACATTACACAATGTTCACTTTAACAATTCAAAATAATATCGATTATTAAGATAAATCATTCGTTTATTCAATTATGAGGCGCCATTACATTTCATGCATTTACAGTTTGAAAGTTACCATTCACAGGTCGAGAATTACTATGAATTTCTTCGCTAGAGGTCGCTATCGGGAACGACCGCGTTAGTTTTAAACAAGGAGGCTGCTTCTCGTTGCTGTGAAATTCAACAGATGAAGTCTAAATACTCGCCATATGAAATAGAACTTTCATCACAAACAGTTACATACAACGTGTGAATTAGGGATTCTAGACATATGCTATTGAAATTTCAACCACCGCTGTGTAATTCAAAATATACACTTAAAACGTCGACATAGGAAATAGAACTTTAAACCACCACTGTATAATTCAACATATAAAATCTAAAATCTCGATCTTGAAAATGGAACTTTAAGGACAAACAATTTGATCCAACACGTGATATTGGATTTCTGGACATACGACATCGAAATTTCAACTGCAACTTTCTTATTGGACCAGCTTTTGTCCGCCACGGCGCCTCGTATGGCCTATAAACTATAGTTCACTGATATGAATTACTCGGTCTAGGTCAAATGGTCTAGCACGCATCGTGTGAGGCAAGAGAATAAACAGAGATATAACGGGATACGAGATAAGGACACCAGTGGATAACCGTCTGTATTCGCTTATAAGTCGAGTCAGACTGCAACCAACAAAGATTCTCATATGTCGTAGCATAATGCACCTGCAGATTAAGGTCTATTCTGTTTGTTTAACTGAGTACTAATAACAAACTACATTATGGGACAGCAGATCTAGGTCTGTGCAGTTTGCAGTTGGACTCATCTTATAAGCGAGTACATACGGTATATCGCCGAAGGGCGAGTTCATTTCTATTGCATCCTAAAATCGATTTGTAATTCAAAGATGTCCAGAGAGCAAAATATACGTGCCAAACAAGACTGTCTATATTATCCGTCAAGTTAAATCTAAAGAAGTCTGCTCTAGTTCCATATTTCAATCTGCACAGAAAAAAAGATAGGAAAGTATTACTATCGACAGTTTTGTTGTGATTATCGGAACGAATGCGATTAAGGAGCTTTTTTTGATGCGGATAGGTCTAACAAGGTGGGTGGGTGTTTTGCGGAAAAGGTATTAATATTGACCATTAAATAGGCAATGTTGCATTTCACGCGCAGTAGTTCACAACATTAACATAGTACTGAGCTATTGAATTGTAATTATCTTGTTGAAGACCAAGCAAGATGCAAACAGCGTTATATTTTTCATCTACGTTGGGGCATGCCTACAATGCACGTGGCAAACAGTACGATGCCATATAATGGATGTTGCCACAATGGACTTTTATTTTTCCAATCAACCCAGTCCTAAGACTGGCAGTCATGTTACAAGCATACAAAGTATTTAAAGTACGGTTGTGGTCGATTATGTTAATAGGGAAGTAAATTCCTAAACATTCCTGAAATACATACTCCGAAATGACAAATTCACTTGTTTCATTTAATTCTTTTCCTCTCTTCTTTCACCGCTTGTTGTTCTGTCAAAATTAATCCGCGGAAATTTTTATCTACAAGTATTATCAGTCTTTCGTTATTAATACACATCTATAGATAATGAAAAGTACTTGTCATCAGATAATTATCCTAAATAAACCCTATGCAAAATGGAATATAGGTTGAATATGCTTGTATCAATGAGCACTAGTGCTACTGCGGTATGTGTTTCTGCTAGTGTGTGAGAAGGCACTTCCCACAAAGAAAGGGTATACCTCATGTTAAGAAACAGACACATTTTATCAAAATTACAAAATGATCAGGTAAGATACATGAGCAGATGCATACTTTAGAACAGTTCTGTTGGATGTTACGATTTTCGCTAATCGTGAATGTTAAACTAAGTATAGCGCAACGAGCTTAGTGACGTTGAATATGACATGCAAATATCCATGTAGTTTTCAGTAGCAGATTCTACCGTGTGTCAAATAGGTCACATATAGGAAAAGAGTTAACGCTTATTTGTACGACTAGTTATATACGTGATAGTGGTGATTTAATTATATTTTTGGTATTTGTGATAAACAGTTATTGATTTTAGTTTGTGTGTGACATTTAAACACTGGGTAAATTAGTTTGTATCGTTGTGCAGTGTAGTCATTTGCAAATACATGGGCTGATGGGTTGCATTAGAAAGAAAGATGTAATGACGGGGTTTAATTTGTCTAGTGGTCTACATAAATGGGAAATATTATACCAAAGTCTTATATTTTTTTCGTTTTGCCTTGAACCCATTACCAGAATATGAAAAAATATAGGTTAAAGATTTAAACCCAAAATTCATTTATTAATATAGTATAGAAAATTAAATTACCAATTGTGTTGGAATAGAAGGATCCACAGCATGTACAGAAAGACGCGTGAGCATAGAATATGAAAATATTCCACACTGTTCATTTTGGGGATCATCGAAATGTTTGCGACCAAACATTGTGTAATTATTATTACCAAATTACATGTACAACTGTGTTGTTTATGACTACCTTGTTAGGGAACTACTGTCAAGATTGTTCAGGACTGAGTAAAATCCATTTTATTTGCAAGCAGTGTGTGAAGAAAAACAGCCCATGTTTAATTTCTCCATGTTTTATGCAAAATTCAGTTCTTGCCACTAAATGGGGTATTCATAAGCGTCAGTGACATCTATTTTCTTTTTACTACACACAGACTTCTTATATTTGTACAATGCATCCAAGATTGTGGATAAAAAGGTATGGAATTTGGTGTATTATAAGCGATTCTTTCAAACACTCACTGCTCATTGTTCCAGGACTCTTAAATGAAAGAAATCGGATAGCACTATCACCATAATTTCTTCACACTCAGAATAACATCCTTCCCTAACCTTTGCAATACTTCAACCCCAACCTTTGCAATTAACATCCTCCCCAACATTTGCATTATAAGTAGCCCTTAAATTATGGCATATTTGTAAACATAAATTTCTGCCTCAAAAAGTACATGTCAAACATTAGGACCGGTGTAGTATTAAATTTAAACAGGACATTTCAAAAAGAGTCAGATTTCAACGTGAAATTTTGATCACTGCCGTTGAATAATGACCCGACCGGGTCAGAATTCAACGAGGGTCAAAATTTAATACTACACCGGCACAGATAATCTAAGTCAAACTTTCATATTTCAAAAACGGCGACGTCCATTTTGAGTTCTACAAATAGCTAACAGGAATACTGTTTATGTATTCGAAAATCTGCGGCTGTTACCGTAGAAGCTTATGTAAACAATAGACTAGGCTTAAAAAAAATGTTTGTCTTCATTTACACTTTTTCTCTCTCGTTGGAGAGCCATAACTAAAGTAATTTTAAACCAGGCAGAGAGATACCAGAGATATCAAGCTTATGGTTTGGCCTTGCGACAGGTATTGGGTAGTTGGAATGATTTATAAACTGGAACAAAAATCACTACTGATTGCATAGTTTATTATCAGAACGTGTTTGGGGGTTTTTCTTAAGATATTTTACAACAGTTTACTAATATATTTTTTATATTTTCTCTTACATCATTCTTGGTACAGATTATGTATTAGACTGTATTGTGATGAAAAAATGCAAAGTTTGTGAACTCTTGTTGAATACATTCAATTACGAGCTGCCTTCTTTAAACCAAAGATGGTGATCTTTATTGGATATTTACAACCTACAACCTAAGATGGTATGCTTTTATGGGTTGAGTACGTTTCGCCGGCAGTGTACAACGTAAGTAATTTTTCTCGGTATTAAACTTGCTGATAGTCTGTGTTTCATAGCGTGGTATTTAGAACCAGTTAAGAACCAGCAAAGAAGATACATGTCAAATAAAACTGTTTGTAAAAGTTCCGTCTGTTTGTCTTTAGGAGAAAGCAAGTTCCATTCATGATTTAGCAACAGTGTCCCATTGTAAATACCAGGTCAGTAGCTTATACCTTTTTAAATTACTAATCGATCAGTGTTTAACTCTTAATAAAAAATTTTCAATCTTGTAAAAGTCATCTAGTTTGTCGTATAGCATCAATTCTTGCTAGGAAAAAAATCCCGTCAATATTCTCTTGAAGTCGTCCAATTTATAATCAACGTGGTCACATAATTCTACCTGTCTTAATTTTAAACATTTGCTATGTCAGATTAAGTAAATATTCTTTTCTGGAAGATAATCTTTTTAACGGGGGGGGGGGGCCGTTCTGACCTATAATATATTACACTGAGTTTCCTTAAGTATCAGTTATCAGATAAGCAAAATATATTAATTTATGCTTTTCACCTGATGCTTTTACAATGGTGGTCTTAGATGGAGTTCTATATACTGACATCTGATTAATGTCATTATATTTGTGGATTAGGTTAGGCAATATATGTACCCATCGTCAAGATTCTCTTTGTGTAAAGCATTTCTGCTGTCAATTTTGGAAAGTTTTTTTTTTAAACCTTTCTATTACAGAGCCTTTTTTGTCTGAGTAAATGGAGACATATTTGATATTATTTTTTCTGCAGCAACTCCCTAACCTTGGGATTGTCAAATTCTTTGTTTGCTTCGAACTATTTCTTGTTAGTTTGTGTTCCGTAAATATTTCCCGAAATGCATTATAAATCTCATCCCATCCGTTCGTCTTCACATTTTAGCCCATAACTATATGGAAGAACTTTCGCGGTTGGAATATATTTTTATCCGTTATTATCCTTATTATATGTTGGCAAATTAGCAAAGTTTGGTTACCATTGAGAATAAACGTCATTTATATAAACTCTGTTATGGAACTTTTTCTTTATTTGCTTTCTTTCATGTGTAGGTAGATTATGAATCAATAACAAAAATCTGTCTGTAAAGGAAACTCAGTGGTATATGAGGCTTAATCCCTTTTGGAGATGTTTCGTAAAAGTTGAAATTAAATATGTAAAAAAAAAAACAACGAATGATAGTAGTTTTAAATGCTGTCTTCTGGAGCATGTGTCCTTTAGACAGAGGTGTCGCTAACACAGGTTTTACTGAATGTACATTTTCTATATGCACATATTGAAACCTTGTTATAAAGGACGATAAGAGAGCACACCATTCGTCATCGAAGGCATCTTCTAAGGTAGGTTTCATCGAACTTCATAGAATATTGTATTATGAATATCCAGACCTTAATTAAGATCCACACTTAGAGTTTAGCTTAAATTTCTTTGTTAGAATGTAATTTTTTAAATGGGATTAAGGACTGAGCACATGTTGGAATTACATCAAAAAACGAATTTGTCCCTTAAATGGTGAAAAGGCATTTTCCCATTTCTTCAAGTAGAAGTTCCTGAATGAGATTTAACATGGTATATTTTATCAAAATTGTAATCTCTGATGAAAATCGATAAAAAGCTGTGTTCATTCATTTGAACAGATAATTTGACTGGTGTCTATCCCAATAAGAACGCTGCAGTTGTGGATCTGGAGTAAGATTTCCAGGTCTGGTGTAACATTTATTACTAGAAATGTTGATCAACGTTTTACCCGGATATCACAACTGCCGTGGGCCAACACTGACAGATAATCGCATAGTCGGTGTTGGATATATAACGTTGGATGTTGTCCAAAGTCGGACCATTCATCAACCGCTGACGTTAGAAAAGCACTAGCTGGACAAATGTAGCTCTGTGATTGCAATGCCGATGTTAAGATATGTGCGTTGGCCCAAAGCTGGGTTAAATTATTTCAAGTTTAATATTTTTTATAAAATAAATCACGTGACATCCCTTATATTAGATCTGTAGAACCCAATCGTGAATTAGAGTACTTGCACTAACGTTTCAGATCGTGATGGTATTTTCTTTTTTTGTTGTTGTTGAAATTTGAAGGGTTGGGGGTTGGGGAACATTTTTCATATTGTATCATGTATGTAGATTTGTTTTCACAGGTTTGGGATTTTTATATTTACATATATCTGAGAATCATATTCAGCACAGAAATCACAAAAATGTAAGTGGAAACCAGATGGCAAGGTTTTATTCATGCATGGCATGCTGGTATGGTTAAGTTTGACCGTTTATATAATAGTTTTGTAATTAGATCGAAGAATTTTGTATACTTAATTGTTGTTTTTTCGAGAATCCAACACACATAGATCTATGTAAAATATCACGTGACATCACACGACTGCCATCCATCATTTTGCTCATAGGCCCGTGGCTAAATGACGCTGACCCAACATTATTTTGCTAATTGGCCGTTTGCTGGGCCAACGTGTCCGGCCAACAGTGGCCCGACGGATCTTTGTATAATTATGACACTGGGCTGACTTTGGCTGAACGATGCTCACTTTTGGGTCATCATTTTTCCAGACACGTTGATCCAACAGAGGGCC
>JAECUM010012048.1:0-14526 GCA_016617855.1 Megalonaias nervosa
TTTTTTTTTTTTTTTTTTTTTTTTTTTTTTACAAATTCGGAAAAGATAAACGATTCATAGTGTTCTAGACAATAATTAAGCATAAGCAAGTCTGAAAATTTAAAAAAATGTAGAACCCATTTTTGTGGAAGAAATAAATTGTAAAATTGTAAAGAATTGTGGAGTAATCAAGAACAACATTTATAGGACTAAGTGTACGGGCTATCTGAATATTGTGAGATAAATTAGTCCCAGAAATTGATTAATTCAACAACAGCTAAACTCGTGTGTGTGTGTGTGTGTGTGTGTGTGTGTGTGTGTGTGTTAGATACAGCCAAGAAAAGTAATGATAAATCTATTTTCTATAAATTATGTGCTGAAGGGGAAATTATGGAATTCTGATAGAACTAGAAAATGTGATTGTTTAAAAGAGAGGTTTTTCAATTAAGAAATACTTGCAAGAAATTTTAAAGTATATTAAATATAATAATCATAGTTTATCAGGCTACAAACGGACAAGATAAAACCGAAAAAATTAAACATCAACGATACAAAGTCTAAGAGAGTAATACGTACTAAAAAATATTTAGTAAACAATTGAAGGGCGAAATGTTTACACAAGATACATTCGAAAGCTTCGGAAGTCAACGTCGTTTTCTTCCAAAATGGTTATCCGACTGTGAGATGGGTATGATAAACGAAGTAATTTAATTTTTGAAGAAGTTAAAGCATATTTCATGTACAAATGCACATATTTTAGAACAAAAATAGCGATATGCAATTACTTTCTTTCTACACAAGAAAAAAGACGAAACAGCATTGGAGAAAGCCGTGCACATTTTACAAATAATAATGTTATGCATGACATGTATCTCGTTGTGACTAAAGAAAACAATAGAGGGACGAAATAAGGCGAGATATGGTTGGAATCTTTATATGACAAGACGTTCTTACTATTTAACAAATGATGGAAATTTAAGGCTAGATTGAGAAAGTCTTTAAAGAATTGTAGTATCTTACCTGGTCCTGCATTCCTACCGTCAATGTGGAAAATCGCCGGTTTGTTTACAGTAGCTTCCCTCAAACCTTTGCCCTTGAGAACGACCTTGGGCGAGGGGCCAGTCTGAGATCTGGGAAGAGAGTTCTGCAATGGAGGTACATATTTGTAGGAAGAACCCCGTGAAGGTGGCGAAGAACTCGTTGGGCTAGTTTCAAATCTGTCTGTTGGAGAGGTACGTGGAAGCTTGATAATTGTAATTTCAGGTTCTGGGTTGGAGTTTGTGTAAGAATACACGCTTCCACCATGTCTTGGAATATGATCTCTTCTGCTAGATGGAAGTGAAGAGGCATTCGAACCGTGACGGTAGATATGAATTCTGTGGGTTTCCGAGTAGGTCGGGTTGTTGTAAACTACAGGTAAAACAGTTTCTCTTGGTGTTGGAGAAAGACGGTACACACGAGTTGGTCCATTTTGAACAGGATCAGGTCTTAGATGGTGATCTCCATGAAATGTAGTGAAGGGCTCGCCATTGATTCTCACATACGGGGCTCCATCTGTAATAATATTAGCTGGAGACTGTGTTCTCCTGGAGGGAGATATGGCTCTCATATGCAAAATTGGCTCTACATGAGGCTCATGAGGGGGAGGGCCGTCCACAGCAAAACCGAGGTAAGGTGAATTTCTCAGAGGAAATCCAGACCACATGACTTCAATAAAGTGCTTTCCTGAAGAAAAAAAAAATTGAAATTGAAATTAGTGCATTTCTGTGTATTTTGATTGTAAAGCAATGTTTGTTCCAAAATGACAGTAGTGAAGCGACTAGTGATCTGAATTACATAGAAACATTATTATTATTATTATTATTATTATTATTATTATTATAGAGATACGATAGCATTTCTGGACCATTCATATACTTTAAAAGCAAAAATACCCTAGTGTCACAGGACCGCTTATATTTTTATTAATCAGAAAATACCCCAGAGTCCCTGAACCACAATCTAATTTCTTCCATGTGCATTGAGTGAGGGCAAAAAAAAAATAAGTACAGAGTACACAAAAATTGTGAAATTACATATCATTGTATGAACAGCATATTAACCATGTATTGCATCGTATAGTTCGTATTTTAAGTTAGCAGATATAGTAAATATTAATGGCGCAAGAACCAACAGTGATTATGATAAAAATGTAAATTCTTTTATATAGAATTTACCTAAGGTCACTAAGTTTACATAACGGTCACACTGATAGATTTTTTCCAGCACTGTCTTTATGTAATTATATCAGAACTTTACTATCATTCTACTAATACGTAAAGGAGTACTTACAGTGCAAATATATTACAATACAGGCAGACTGACAGGCAATAGCTAATTCCACAAACGGCATTGCATTTGGAATGCCAAGGTCACACTTGGCTGAAGGTGATACAAAGCACAATACCGTATATTGTTTATTGACAATTTAATCCAAGGGGATATTACATTATTATTAAACAAATTTGGTAGCGAATATATTGAAGAAATTGTATTTCAAAATCAAGAAATTTGAAATTTTGGTCGCGGAGAACAGGTATTAAGAAGAAGACATGCAAACATTGAAAATGAAATTCATCGTAAGGCTAACATACAAATTAATGTAACACAGTCTCTTGTGTATGCAATAAATGAAACTATTAAACCCCTGTTGCGGAGTGTTGAAAGAAAGGGGCTAAATGATAAACACACACACGCGCGCGCGCGCAAACCTTGATACGACTACGTTGTAAACAACGCTGTAGGAGTGCAGTAAATTACATTATGCAAGAAATGAAAAGAGATGAAATGAAACAAATATGAAAGTGAAAACAAATAACATGTAAAAGACTACAGGCTGGTCTATGAGATGTTTAACCAGATGAGATATAATTAAAAGCACATAAATATTAATAAACAAGGACAATGTAAAAGATCACATGCTAGAGCAGCAGAGAGGGTGGACCCTACAACGTTTTAGAGACCTTATTTTTTGAAATTAAGGGTTCCTACGAAGGCTAAAAAAAAAGTTTTTGTCTTAATAATGAAAACTTCTCTAATTGACCAGATTTTTTCAGATTTTTTCACAATCTGGTCACTACGCGTATGTCATTCACCCACTCTGCTGCTATGGTTTTTATCCAAAAATTGTATCAAGTCCGTTACGATATCTTGACCTTGGATCATGTAAATTTATTGTTACAAAACCAAAGGGAGCAGCTCGTGCTTTTGAAAAGAAATTTTTAAATTTGTTCATGTCCATGTCCCCGGAACACCAAGTATAATAAATATTTTGCAGTGTATGATTATCAACTCCGTTGAACACAACTAAAACGTTACAGTTATCCCTGATCACTTTGGAATTTGTGTATAACGCTGTGTAACATAAATCACGTCTGTGTTTTTGTGACGGCCTCGTGAAAATATCCGAGCTGGATTGGATTGTTTGTCCAGCATGACATCATCATACACTACTAAATTGTTAATGAATCCATCCAGATCATCTACAGATGGCGCTTCATCAATATCAGTAATAAAGTCTATGACTTCACTGTCTTCATGCAACAATTTTGCGTTTTCATTAAAATCTTTAAGTACTTCGTAACATCGCTGATCATCTACAGATGACGCTATTAAATATAATTTATCCCACTTCAGCCATCTCATTATTAGATTGAGCAATAATTGCGTCTTCCCACTTCCAGATGGGCCTATTATAATCATTCTGATAGAATTCGGAAGTGTTGGATGGTGCTTTACTGGTTCTTGTTTTCGTGTCGCAGAAAAGTCAATTATATCCATATAATTAATAATATGAGTCTATATTGTGTTCGATGCAGAGCATCTACACCTACTACTGAATTAACGACAATAACAACAAAAAAATAAAAGACGAGCACTTACAGGTAAGTGTGTGAAATGTGGCACCAAGAAATATAAATTTATTCCAACAAAGACAGGTGGGGATATCGCTGCTTCGTTAGGAAAATTACCAGGAATTCCATGGACTAAATATCCCGGTGAGAAACATTTACCCGGATATAATTATTGTGGTCCTGGAACTCGTCTCGATATCAAACTCGATAACCAAGATCAACCAAAACCAGGAGAGTATCCAGTAAATAAGATTGATCAAGCGTGTCACGTTCATGATGTCGCGTATAAAAGTAAAGATTTGCAACAACGACATCTCGCAGATGTGAAATTGATTAACGCGTTAAATTCTATACCTAATAAATCTCTCAGAGAATCTCTCGCTAGCGTTCTAGTAAAAACTGCTATGAAAGGTAAACTAGTGCTAGGGGCTGGCAATTAAATTATATAACTATCATAATGGAATCTGTTTATTATTCCCCGAGAGGGTATTGGAGAGGTAAGGCAGCGATTAGTAAACTCGCCGAAGCAGCAAAAGTTTCACGTGATGTTGCTGCATCATGGTTAGCACGACAGGCAATATGGCAAATCTTCCTAAGTCCACCTAAAAGAATTCAGTATGCGCATTTTGATGTTAGCGTTCCTAATGAAGTTCATCAAGCAGATATTTTTGTTTTTACCACACGATACCATTAAAACACGTAGACGTCAATACACGTATAGATACGCGTTAACTGTCGTTGATGTTGCAAGTAGATATAAAGAAGCGGAGCCATTATCAACAAAGACAGCATCTGAAGTTGCATCTGCGTTTGAGCGCATTTATCAACGTGGTGGTCTACGATGGCCACGGTTATTACAAGTTGATCCTGGTAAAGAATTTCTTGGAGTAGTATCATCGTTGATGAAGAAATATAACGTTAAAATCAGACGAGGACATACTGAAATTCATCGTGATCAGGCAATCGTTGAACGATTTAATAGAACACTTGCCGAGCGGTTATTCGGATACCAATATGCAAAGGAAATATCTACTGACTTCAAAGATAGATCTCGTGAATGGTTGCAAGATTACCGAGTGTGATAGCTGCGTTGAATAATGAAATTACTCGTGCAACTTCCATGAAACCTTCTAATGCGATAAAAAAAAAAAATATATATATATACCCCGTAGCTATAACGGACAACAACCTCAACCAGTATTAGGTAATGTTACAGTTAGATATTTATATGAACCTGGCGAACTTGAAGGTGGTAAAAAAGAGCAACCGATCCTGTCTGGAGCGTGACTACACATAAAATTTCTAGCGTGGTAAGATCCACTGGTAGACCTCCAATATACAGACTAGATTCTACAGCCCCTCAACGTGGATTTGTACGTGAACAATTGCAAATAATTCCTGAGGATACGCAATTACCACCAAGTTCAATTTTGTAAACGTCCAGAACCTCGACGTCGATTACACTCAAGACAAGTCAGCATCACATTATCACGTGTATGATCGAGATCACTATTAATTCTGTCTACGGTAAATTGTCTTGGATTAAAACACTGCCATGACATATTACAGTTGCAACTTGCGCAATGATTATTCTGTTGTTGTCTTAATGTTATAATAAATTCAGCATCAAGATCAATGTCACGCTTATTTTTTTTGTCACACTGTTTATAGCTGACTAATTTTTTATTGATATCGATATTGTTAGTGATTTCTTCAGTTATTACGTAATCTACAATAACCCTACGCAGTTGCGATATTCTCCTGACTCGAGATACGGCGAGATAGACTAAATTTGACCATTCAATATGATCATCTACAATCCAGATTCTAGTATCAGTTATAGTTAATCCCTGTGACGAGTGAATTGTTATAGCGTATCCTAACGTCCATGGCGATTTATCCATGTTCAACGCGCTCTCAACAACATCAACAACAACCAACACGATATCATTCAAGACAAGATTTTGTACTCGGACATTTTCAGCGTCTCTACCTGGTATTTCAACTTCAATATTTTGTCGTCGAGTATCTGATGGGCGATAACACAAAGGTACAGGTAGATCCGGAAACATTTCTTTATGTAACATAAATAATTTCTTTTGTAGTTCATCACGAACTATCTTTCTACTCATGACTATCAAATCAGCAGGTCTCCATAAAGTCCAAAATTCATTCATAGAAGTTTCTGCAATTATTTTACGCAGAATCTCGCATTGTATTTGATCTGGCTGAAGTCTGAATAATCTTTTAAGCTCTTTCAGCGGTTCATCAATAGCTCTATGGTCATCATTTATTTCTTCGTAATAATCTACAAATGTTTTCAGCCATTCATGTGGAGACTGTCCAACAAAGGGTGGTGGTTGACCATTATCGCCACACATAATCACAGCAGTATTCTTCAATAACAACCATTCAAGAAATGTTTTTAGTGTTTCTAACGACACCGTGCATATCTCGTCCCATATGATATACTTAGGTATATATTTTTCACCCATCCGCGATGGAGTCCAGGTATCTCCGCACCATCTAAAGAAACTGTGATATGTACATGATTTTACTCCTCGTTACTTTATTTCTCTAGCAAGTTTATGTGTAGGCGTTAAAACAATTATATCTGATGTATTATTTATAAATAAATTAATCGCACGAGTTGTTTTACCTGAACCACCACACCCATTAAGATAAACGGTCTTATACCTAGATATAGGATCATACACAGATGGTGCAGATGACTTTGATATTTGATTATTATTTTTGTAATATGTCTCCGCAATTCCAACGTCGGCAGATTCAGAATAACTAAGTATATTTTCTTGTTTTATCCTCCATGTTCCCCATTCACCATTACCGAGTTTTAATAAATCTTTATATTTTTTGTGTATATAAAATGAATCCGTAGCGACTCTGACAGCGTAACGAGGAAATTTATTTATCATCGATAGTAGGTTTATCGAAACGTACACTAACATCGAAGATCTTAAATGAGTAAACTGTGGTGAGTCGCCATCAGTATAGCTCACAATGGTACCTAGGTTTGTTCCATCTGATAAATAAGCATTACATCTGTTTATAAATGTGTTTTTCTCCATCGTATCAGCGATTATAAAATCTAGTTCAGCATCGTCCATAATCAATCTTGTACACGTTCGTTTATGATCATGTGATCCTCCTTGTGTAAACTTACCGATTATCTTTCTACCAAGATCTTTTGCAAGTTTTTCATCATGCTCGTTCCTGCATTTACTTATTTTAATGACATGATCTTCATCAATATCAGGGAATTCTTTCCTGGTATCATCGATATTAAATCTGTCCGGTTCTGGTAACCAAACTTGTTTCTGTGAACTATACGATATAATCGCTTCAGTTACTCTCAACGATATTAAAAATCCAGCATCAAGCATATATCGCAATAGTACTATCGGAACCCAACGTCGCTCTGAAAAATGTTTTCCGAACCAAGTATAAGTAATCGCATGGAGATCTTCTCTAAACTCGAATGATTCTACATGAGCAAATCCTGTTAAGTCAAAATCTGGTAAGGGTCCGTTTATTGCAACCCTGGTCATGTCATGTGTAGGATGTCCGAATCTCTTAAAGTATTTAGTACATGCTCCATATCCAAGAAAACTTCCAGGATAACACGCTACCATATCAACCGAGATAACATCACTATGGTTGTATTTGGTGTTCCATAATCCACCGTGCCCATATTCTATACAACTTTTCTTGACATCTTCAAGGAATTCTGATCGTGTCGTTTTCCATGAATTTTTCTCCTGAGCGAAATGAGCAGCGACTGACGGAACAGTAAAACAGTTATTCAATAATTGTCTAACTATGACATCATCAGAGGTATATTCACGCCAAAGGCGTTGCGCAAGATGTTCCATTTCCTCATGGAGAGATTCTGTACGATAAATATCACCGTTAGGTCGTACAAATTGATCATAATGATTATATTCCGAACTTTGAAATAACCAAACAGAAACAGGATCGGTTTTACTAATATTCTTGATAAAATCAAAGATATCACCATCATAAAATTTAACCGTTCTATCTCGTGGAAATATTGTTACTGCAGCAGTCCATGCGTGCGCGTTATGATCAATAATATCTATCGGAGTTCCATTTTTTGTATATTCCGGTTTGTACAAAATCTCTCCGGTTAACGTTTTCACTGCTATTGGAAATCTCAATTTCTTCTCTAGCTCAGCAACGTCGCTGATAGACGCTCCGGTATCTTTAACCGACTCTGCCCATGCATTTATTTTTTTAAGTCTTAAATCTGTTAAGCCATTATCACGTATCGCGTTTGTAAAGTGTTCTGTAACTCGTTCAGCTACACAGTTTATCCTCGTTGACGAAGTCGGTGATGAGAATTTCATCGGTTTGAGATCCCTAGCATCAGGTTTATTATTCAGCGGAAATATTCCATAGACAACCGCAGTTACAGGGTACGATCGCTCATAATACGGCTTATCTATGCCAGTTAGTATTCCTGGTTTAGATTTATTACTCAAGAAGATATTATTTCCTGACTGCACGCGGACGGGATCGCGCTTGTCACGAATAATCCAAATATCTTCTTCCGTATTTACAATAAATTTTATTAAAATAAAATATTTTTGATTATCAAGGTGGTTAATGATTACTCTTCCTCGTTTGTCATTCATCGTATTAGAAACATTTCCAACTCTGAATGTTGACCATGCATGAACTGCACCATCGTCACGAAATTCCTTCTTGGCCTCACGGATACGTTTAATTATATCCGCATTCGTTAAAGCTAGATCTTGCATCGAAATACTAAGTTTATACTCGGGTAGTCTGTCAAGATCGAATCTGGTTGCGTAGGGTTCAATCACGGATAATTCTTCCATATTATAATTAAGGCAAATATATATTTAATTGAACATTAATCTTTTGTATATGATTCAACCAAATCATTGTCACTGGTTAAAAATCGGTTATACGTCTCCGTGTAACAGAACATGCGTGAATGAATACTGTAGTTATCATATGCAATGCGTCAGAAATGGGAGTCTAGGACCAAAACCGTGTATTGTGTGTAGCGCTGGAGTGCGAGGAAAAACTCAACTGTGTGCGCAATGCGGTGGTAAAAAATACAGAGAGTTGAAACGATATTACGATAAAAAATATAACGCTGACTCTCCTATAAAAACCGAAGAAGATTATCTGGCTAGATTTTCAAAAAACAATGATTTAGACAAATAAATATTATATATATAAATGGAGCAAAATGAGTTTGTAACGCATCCAGTCATTACCAATTATGAAGCATCTCGAGAAGGTGTGATTAGAAACTGCAGATTGAAAAAACCAGTCGGTAGTGTTATCAATACTGGTCATCTTGCGTTTACTACTAATAACAAGAAAAAATATTTATCACACAGATTTGTGATCGAGTGTTATTTTGGATTGATCAAAGATGGGTATGTGGTTGACCACATCAACGGCGATAAACTTGACAATTCACTTGGAAATCTACGAATCATCACGCAAAGTGAAAACTGTAAATTAGGAAACACTGGCGGCGTACGATTTGCAAGACCTGTTAAATCTGTAAATGCAGATGGTGAAGAAATTGTGTTCAAGTCAATTAATTCTGCTGCCAAATACTTTAACATAATGCCACAATCGGTACAATACGTGGCAGACGGGGTTACAAGATCTACTTTTTCCAAAAGATTTACACAAAAAATTAGGTTTCAATACGTTTAGTCTACCGTATTTTTAATGTTATCAAATGATTAAGCGCTCCGTCAAGCATAATGATCGTAGTTGTCCGCTTATACGAGTTAATGTCAAAAGCTATCCAGATTGTCCATACTTGTCATATGTAGGTTGCATTATACTAGCCAGAATATGTTAATTTTCCCAAGGATTTTGTTTAGCTATTATCACAGTCCCTGACTCTGTCAGGGGTCCATCATTGTCGCTGTCATTTTCACTCGTATTTTCACTCGTATTTTCACAATGCTCTCTTAACTGTCTTATACGAAAGTTCATAATCTTTTTCTGTTCGTATTCATGAGATAATTCTAACTTGATTTTGTCAATAGCGTTTGAGAGAGGCACAAACAATTTTACTTGATCATCAGTTACAGTTGCCAGTGACTTTAACATTCCTTGCTGGATAATTTTCATGAATTTGTAATCAGCGGATAACGTGAATCTGTTCTCGTTCTTTCGTTGTTGTAATGAGTCAAAATCACATAGAATCTTTTCAGCATTAAGATTGTCAGATACATTGATACCGTTATGTTGTAATTTTTTAATCGCAGAAACAATGACATTGATATTTTTAAAATTCATTATATAATAAGTGTATATTTAATATAAAAATAATATTTTTTTACAAAACATATATCACAACACAACTCCATATGAACTCCCAGCTTGTCATATAACATGCTGGCAAGTTCAGGAGCATTCTGAATTAATCCCCATGTGATCCCCTAAGGTGTCAAACAACATCTTAGCAGGACCAGAGGAAATTCCGAAAGACAAAACACAAACCCCATGTGATCCCCTAAGGTGTCAAACAACATCTTAGTAGGACTAGAGGTCACACATAAACTGATTGATGATTATATATTTACAGATGGTCATGTGATGTTTATTTTTGCGGACGGCACATTTTGACCTTTGTGAACTCCCCGGTTGCCTTTTGACATCCGAGCAAGTTCAGAGGTCACATATAAACTTAATTAGGGACGGCACATTTTGACCTATGTGAACCCCCCGGTTGCCTTTTGACATCCGAGCAAGTTCAGAGGTCACATTTATGATTATATACAATGAAGATAATGGTTATATACAATGAAGATAGTGGTTATATACAATGAAGATGATGGCCTTTTCTCTACCTGTGAATAGAAACTAGCACCCCCACACCCAAATATCAAATCCGTAGGGGTGCAAAACTAACACCTACTACGTGTTGACACGTGGGTAGGTATACTAATTTCTATTCACAAATAGATTGGGGCTCGGCCAAGGCCCCCAATAGATTATAAATCTTGGCCTAAAATCGCCTCCCGCAGACAATTTGTCTTTCTCGGGTTTCGAACCATGACCCTCCGGATGAGAGATTCTACGCGCTATCAATTGAGCTATCGGACCTTGTTATAAATACATACTGAAAAAGTTAGTATGTGTTTACCAATAGCCTATTTCCTAAAAACTACAATGTTCTTAACAAAAACCACAGTTTTCTGTGTAAAATGGAATTTTATATTTCTAGTTTCCAAAAAATATATATAATTCTACATTAACACTGAGTCTATGCGTAAGCCGTAACCAAGGAAATTGATTTAGTCATAGCAGATGTTCTTAAAATAACTTTACGCGGCACATATACACAGCCGTTATGGAATAATCAATATGCAGCCCAACCTTCTAGATAATAGATTTCGATTGTGCACTGTGCGCGGATTTTATGTAAACAAAGAATACAGTATTATAGACAAGGATTATATATCCGGATATTTGTTTTTGTTATGATAACGCTTTATGAGCGTACATACAGATTAATATTTAGTTCTTCATTTCTTGTGTCCAGAATGCGATTGCTTTGGTATGTAAGTTTAAAGTGTATCCTTGATAGTAACGGATTATGAACTCGCAGATACACGGGATTAATTCGCTCTGATACAATTAACCACCCGGGAGGTGCCAACGGACTAAAACTGTATAATATGTACCCTTGCTGGGCCTGGCTAGACTTAGAAAGATCTACCTGATAGCTACCTTCAATAACATCGCACACCAGATTGACTGCAATTGTTGTTGTTATGTTTACAATGCCTGGCGATATATGACGTCCGGCACCAAAAGGATTGTTATTGTGTTTTAGTATAACCGGTGGTGGGGCTATTTTTTTCCACGATTCAATTACTCCCGGATAATATTTTTCAATAAGATCATTTAATGGTTTCTTCATTTCAGCATTATTTAAATCTGGTATAATAAATGTTTGTAAGTCTTTTTCTGTTATTTTGTAATGATCAAGAAATACTTGTTTATGCTCTTGATTAGTGTAATGCAGTTCATTAAGATTAGTTGCAACGTTTATAATACTTCGATTGGCGATGCATAAATCGAGTAATATCCCATTTAAGTGTTTTATTGACTCGATTATTTGCTGCTTGACATTATGATCATAATGTTGAGATAATGAAATAAGTAAACTTCTTAAATCATTAAATTTTTTTATCGTATTCAGGTTTAAGAGTATCTAAAAATTCTTTAAAGAATTTTTCATCAACAATCTGTCGATTCCGCGTCCTGGTTTCTACGACGAAATCAAACGCTGATCTAGATATCCTGGGAATACTTTTACCGTCAAAATCGGTAAAGTAATGTGTATGATGATATGAATAATGTTCAAATATTAATTTCCATGGATCTTTTCCTCGATATTCTGGATCTTTAATGAATTTTTCTTCACTCGTTTTAAATTCTTCTATTTTTGGTTCTGAAACTCCATTATAAACAGGTGAGACTTCAGGCCATCCTAACACGGATCTGATCGAACTTTGATAAATATCTACGAGGTAATCAGGAGAATTTATTTCAATAATCGCTGATAGTGTTGGTTCGTAAACAGTAATCGCTATTTTAGATTCTTTCCCTGTGATAGATTTAATTCTGCGTTGGAACTCATCATTAATTTGTTCTATTTGATAACTGCCCGTTGAAATTCCAACAACTTGCCAATCAGGTGTTCCATCTGGTTTATTTTTATTCGCAAATACCAGTGAATTATTTGGTTGTTGTCCACCAAACGGTTTTGACCTGATATTAGGCCAGCTATGATAAACTCGTAATCGTGCTAGTGCTATTTCCTTTGCTGGAATTGCGGTTGGAAAGTTAAAGCTAAATTCAGGATTGGTTGAACTTAATGATATCATAGTAGTTTTTGACGGCGTTGTATTAGCTACGATCTGCTGAAGTAATTCTAACGATGACATTATTATTATCGTTATTATTTAATTCTCCATCCTTCCGTTATTGTCACTAGCGATTATGAATGCTTCATCGTAGGTTTTCATTATCGTTACGAACTCTTCATCAGATATTTTACCATCACTGAGATACGCTGAAATATACGAGCATAATTTAGTGTATGCGGCTGTTGCTGTGTGCAATTTCATTATGTACTCGTTTAGTTTATCATTTGTACACGTAGATATTTTCTTAGAGATAATACTGAAAATACCTGCACATGTTGTTGCCGTTGAAACTATAATTGTTACAACTGCAGGCGCTGTCATCGTTATTGTTGATAGTAATAATCCAGTTCCAGCAATAACAGCAGAAACCGAGTATACCATTATATCAATAACAACCATACGTCGACGATATTTTTTTACCTTTATCGTGTAATCGTCGATGATATTTTTTAGTTTGGTTTGACACTCACATACTTGAGCGTATCTGTGACGTTGAACGTCGATAAATGACTCTTGATTCATTATACTTATCTAGGTAACTAATTGAGGAGTTTCACACACAAATTCCAAGCACCACCAGTATAACGCTCTGGTTAAATTTTTATCAGATGCTTCCAGCAGAAATGTTTCTTCCGCATCTTTATTTATTATGACGGATACAACTCCAGAAAAAGTATCGATTGAATGACGCCATGGAAATGTAGTAAATATACTAAATTTTGCTATGCTAAATATAGACAGCCTGTATACGCCAGTAATTTCTGCGGTGTGTTTGAGATTATTATCTTGCAGTGTCCATACTCCTAATCCTGATGCTACTGTGTATACTACGTTGAAGATCTGCTTGTGAGGCATTCCAGCAAGTAACTTTGTTACTAGATTCGTTTTTTCAATGATATTAGGAATTCCACTAACAATATCGTTGATTTTCATGTTAATGTCAGCGAGATTAATAATAACAGTTGGTGGAGTTCCAAAAAAGTCATTAATAGATCTGTTTACATTTCTACGAAAATTTAGAAATGTTTGTACATGATTAATATATTCAGTTCTAAATTTATCAATTCCATCATTGATTGTCGTTAACGAAGTCGTTATTGGAATTTCCTTATCATCGACGTATTTCTTCGTTGCGGCGTCAAAATCTGTTTCTGGTGTTCTGAGATTATTAATACCATTATTATTCATGTCGAGAAATGCACGCATTATACCACCGCGCACTGACACGTACTTGGATTCTTGATCATCGACGTATTTTTTGTTGCTGCGTCTGTATCCGAGGTTGGATCTCCAAGATATGTAATTTTTCTTCCTGACATAATAATGTCACCGGTAAATACATCACCAGTTTTCTTAACATAGTCGTTAACCGATTTACCGGAATCCTGTATTTTACCTTGATCAGTGAAAGTAACGATATTATTAACAACCGCGTTGGGAATTCGTATAAGTACATCTGGTAGTTGTATATTACTCGTTTTAATCGTCCTTGTTTGTCCTGAAAAACGACGACTTCATTTTGATCCACACTTGTGATATTTAATAAATCATCGATTTCATTTCTGAGCTGATCGAGAGTTGCATATTTAGATAAATCGATCTTCTCCTTATCTTTGCGAGTAGATCTTCCATAAATATCTACCATTATATTTACTGATATCAGTTTAAGTGTT
>JAECUM010012049.1:0-57086 GCA_016617855.1 Megalonaias nervosa
TTTTAATATGCTAGCTATGAGTTGTGCGACTGATGAAAGTTCTTTATTATACATTAAGGGTGTGCTGTGAAATAAAATATTTAATATAGCTATTCCAATCATAACATATACAAACATTATTATATTATAAATTAAACACTGAATTGTGCATAAAAAATTTATAAACAATCCACCTAAAACAGGCATAGATGTTTAGAGCAAATATCAGTCGACTCGCGATTCATGCAGGTCAGCATAAAGAAGCTGTCTTAAATGCATAGATGTCAAAATAATTATCAATATGGCCCTTCTGAAACATAGAATATAAATAAATCACTATTGTGTGCAGAAGTGTTCCAATTACTCTTCCGTTTAAATATTTTTATATCTGCATTTCTTGAACACCCGCCTTGTCATGAAATACATGCATTTTGGTTAGTGCATAAATACCAACACACTTTTGGTCTAATTATGAGGTAGCTCAATTGCTCTAGCCTAATTCTAACTCCTAATCCAACTGTCGCGGTTTCTCTACACGCCTAGGTCAGCCCGAGTTGGCCTCTTGGGTATATATGCTTGTGAAAGACACTTTGGCATTTGGCTCTCATTTCCTCGGGACGATAAAGCTAAAAATGTCTTAAAAGTAGTGTTAGAGCATCAAAAAGAAAAGAAAACAATAGTTATCTTTCCTTTGAATTATTCTTCATGAGACAATGTGGATTGAAAACGCTGACAATTGCAAATATGCCAAGGGGAAAATTATTGATTGAGTTCGTTAAAATAGTCATGCACTCCAAACCACCGAATTTGTTTATTGAAGATTGCGCCTTTATTACCGAAACTACGCCAGAACCGGTGGCAAACGGAGGAGCAGATTTTTGAATAAAGACTTCATTTCACCTACAACAAACAAATATTGAAGAGTTCAGTGTCGCTCAATTTGTACAATTTACAAGAGTCCATTTAGCGTGAAAATAGTTGCCCCATTCACATTTTAATTACAATTTTTTTAAAAGCATATATTAAATTTTGAGGGTAGCGACTATTTTGATTCAGTGTTGAACAAATCATTTACCAATATCTCCAGCTCTGTCGAATCAATTTAAAACCTATGACATTAATTGTAATATAATTTACGGGGACCCAAATGTATCTACTTTAATCTTCTAGCTCAGACTCAATTTGCGCTTTTCAGTCTGACACCTAATTGAATTATAAGTTTAGTTTTAGTCTGATCAATGGGAGACACATTATGGGGGGGGGGGATAACACCAATTCATCAGGCAATAATTTTCCTTAAAAAAATATTATGTCTGAATGAAATAAAATCTTCCGAAAATTTTAGTCAGGGTATGGGTTTAAATATCATGCCATTGATACAATAATAATTTTTCCTCATTAGTTGCAAGTTTAGCTCTAGCTGAATGTGTGCATGCTCTGTATTTATTTATTTATTTATTTATTTATTTATTTATTTATTCAGATAGCTTGCCAGAGCAACGCTGATTGTGGCGCTGGGCGAAACTGAGGTCGAAACCAGCAATGGCGATGCATCCAGGGCACTTCCCACTGCACACATGCACATTAATAAGCGGTGCATGTATCCCATCTGTCGTGTTTTCTTTTTTTCTTTGTGTGTGTGTGTGTGTGTGTGTGTGTGTGTGTGTGTGTGTGTGTGTGTGTGTGTTTTCTACAGGCGGTATATGCAATACACATTTTTACTCTTTCTTTTATCCGCAATTGGAGATACAGTATTTAGGATAAGGTAATTTAAAAAGATAGTTACCAAAAGTTAATTGATTAAGACGATTGTCATTTATCTTGTAAGTTTCCACATACCTTGAAATATTTTTGTCAAGTTGTTATGATCTATTACAATTGAAATTAAAAGAAACGGACACGAGACTCAGACAAGTTGAAAATTGTTAGCTTTGAAAAGCTCTAAAGATGATTACGATGTAAACTATCAACATGAGTAACAATAGCAGCGATAAGTACATTACATGATAAGTCGTCGAGTTTCCATTGGGTAAATAAGGAGATTCGTATTAGGGAAGTATTCATTCCCCCTTAACATAAGAACACAAACCCTAGCAACGGTCATTGGACCGCTTCCGTTTGTTACTATGGATACTCATTGAAGTTATATAACGTCACGTGACGTTATTTGATGAATGATACCTATTATTGCCTCTGATGTGGAACTGCATAGTCGCCAGCCAAGGTTCCGATATGTTTGCCTTTCTATAACTTGGCGGATTTATCAGATTTTTCAGTGCTTTGTTTTCTTGAAAGATAATTTCCTTTGACAAATGACAATGGCGAACAGAGATATGTAAACTTCAATATAAATGAATATACTTCTTAAATTCATTTAAGTTTGTCAGTTCTTTAATTAAACAAGAGACGTAATTAAGTAATTAAGTAATTCATTTATGTGAACACCAGTTACAGATTGTCAGGAGCAAATAAATGGAATATGCCAATATCAGGACTTTTTTGGCAGTTTTAGAAATTGTTCATTGATGCAGATAGCTGCTGTTACTCGACAATTTCCAATGAATTAAGCTTACTTGCATCGAGGTTGGATTCTTATTAAGACTTATCTTTCAGATACGCCATGAGGGAAACCATTTCAATACTTTATTTTCGCTCTGACTTTTTTCCGTCGAGTTTTCTCCAATAAACCAACGCTAAATATAAATCTTTCGGTGCCTGTGTTAATATATTTTAGTTTTTATTAAAGAGAAAAGGCATGTTCCTAGATATTTGCATTTGGATGAAATAGTATCATTGCGACCTTGACCTTGGTATAGGCAGTCGTAAATCCAATGAAATATGTTCGTGAGCAGCAAATCTCTGGTTCATCAAATTCTTATTGATACTTTAATACTTTAAACAAATTAAATTTCTTCGTGAGCATGAATTCAATGATTCATCAAACTATTATTGATACTTTAAGATGTTGGGTCATCAAATTATAACAGATACCTTAAGATGTGGAAGATACATCCTAATTTTGCAATTTGGGTTGTCCTCCACGGCGAGAAATTGGGCTACCCTGGAGTGCAGCAGCGTCTATCTGTGCCGTCCTCTTTTCGTCGTTTGTCTGACAATCAACATTGTTTAGAAATTCAACTTAGTCGTTTTGCCCTATATGCAGTTTTAGAGAAAAATTGCTGGCGTGGTATAGAATGGACAATGTCGATGCACGTTCTTCGTATTAGTAATCTGTCTCTGTTTTCCCATATATAGTGACTATATTGTTTGTAGTAGCTGTTTGTAGTAGCTGGTCAAAGCATGTCCAATATCACCCGGAAGCAAATAGTGGTTAACTTGGGATAGTATGGATATTCGAGAGATGAAAAATAGAACTTGAATACAAAATTTACTGTTCTTAAAATGCACTTGGGTTGAAACAGTTCACAAAGAAACGTGGGATATAGCGTGCACGAGGTTTTCAGGGAAATCTTCCAAGATAAATGTCTTGGAAAGCATTTAATACTTTTCAATTCAGATAAAACGACATATGTACCGTCATTCTCCAAATGTATCTTTATGCGGTGTTATATTTTTCATGTGCATGCATGTCAATAAAGTCTGCCTACATCTGATCATCCATATGACTTGTGTAAACTTTTCTGTAATTTTGTTTCTATTGTACCTGTGTAGTGTAATAATAATATTGTTTAATAAACCAAATATAATTTGATTCGACAATTTATTGATATTCCTCCTTTACGTTCGTAATCGTACAAAAGATGTCTTCAACAGAATCCTTTGTCCTCATTTTAATCAGGTTAAACAAATTAAGATAATAATTTATGCTTGCTTAATTGTATTTGATTGTTGACAGTAAGTCAACAGGACTTCGATCCACAATAGGTATATATATTTGCAACAATGTGCAATCTTTCTTTATTCTTCAAACGTGTGAATGACTTCACATTGAGGTCTTATTTTGTTGATCCTATGTTAATATCTAAAACAGCTACTTCATGTGTTGCCAATTAAAATCGAAATTTGCTTTACATGAATTTTACGTCTGTCTGTTCGTTTACTTGGGGTTTTTTCGATTTGGTTGTCGTTTTAATACATCGTAGATTGCTCTTGGCAAGTTTAGAAAATGTTCAAGTTGTAATGTACATGTCTCCGAATATAAAACATTTAGTTAACCTTTTCAAATGCGGGACATATTCATTTCACATGATGCACTGCTTAGGCCATGATATTTTTATGACTGATTATAATTATACAAATGTTATCATGATAAAATGTAATATGATAAACGATAATCTTTTCATAAGCATTATAAGATATCGTTTTGTTTCAAATAAACAAAGCAAAAATTGTATTCTAATTCATGTTATTTTGTAACACAACTAGCGTAGAATACACTTTAATACCATTCAGTCAGGCAGAAAAACGCACTATTTGATATCGACAAGAATACTTTCATGCAAAGCTCGTAAAATATTTCTCTCATTTCTCTGCGCTCGCTGCATTAATACACTATTACGTGTGGAATTTGTATTTGGAGGCATCGTTTCTGATGAAGTGGTATCGCAATCAGCCTTCACGAGACCTCATCGCTTCAGACGGAATAGGTTAGTGTAAAATTACAACTTCCGAGAGCTTTCAACAAAGTACTTCTAACATTGTCATATACCTACACGAGATGATTGATGGAAACAATTTTCCGCTTAAGTGCAGCATTCATACATTACATGCCTACTCTGATTGACCGTAAATGTAGTTATTAACCTGCCCACATAGCTAGGAAAGAGACCAGAGTTTAGCTCTAAAGAAATCTGAAACGAAACGTATTATGATTTATTCCATTTATTTTCGAAATCATATTGCATAACTGAAGCCAGTGTAATAAATGTTGACACCTGGTTACGCTCATAACAGAGGAGCGCGTGGTTTGATATATCTCTCTTTATAGTAGTTACTGGTGTTGAATAGCTTTACTGATGTGCTGCAGTGCCTAATTCTTTTACGATCATAGATATACTTGAACTAGAAAGAGTTTGAGTTATTTGAGACATATGCGTTACTTACGTAATAGAAATATTATTTTGTAACTAGTCCTTAGTTTATTTACTTCAACTATTATATCAAATATGATAGAAATTAATGGAGATGTTTGCATCATATGACATGATACTTTCTAATTCTTGTTTGATTCTTGAGATACCTGCAATGGAGAGACATTGGTATATCTGAGATACATTGAATATGCGATTATTCTGCAAAGAAAAATGAATAGGGAAAGTAATATGCCGTATAAACCTTATGAAATGAAACAATTAATGTAATCCCTGTTTTATTTATCTACCTTAGACACTAGCTATTAAATCTAGCACCACAATCTAAATAAGAGGAACATTGTACGTTCGTTTACTTTTCTTCACTCCTGTACACGAGTTATCGCTATTTTCTTATTTGTCCTTAATCTTAATTGCTTCCATTTCAGGGACTTTGGACGACGAAGCTTGTTTGGTTTTTCCTGTCTTCACGTATATAAAATAAAATTGTATAGATTCTTTAAAAAGAAACAATTACGTTCTTTGATGTCTTATTTTGTTTTAACATTATTATGTTCATTTTTCATTTAGTATCTTGAAACTAAAACATTTGTTCGTGAGGTATTAATTCTTGCCACTCCCTGTAAACAAGAGGATGCACATAATAAGTGCCTATTTTACAGGTCAAATGTTTAAAAGACTTGTCTCAAAAGAATGCAACAGGTGTTTCTATCTTTGATACTTTAATCGTCACAAAAAGTGCATTATAGCACTATCTGTCCACACAAACATAATTTTAATTTACATGTTTCGTCTCTTAAACTACTTTCTGGTGTATTTAACGCCTATTTCGGCGTTCATATTTGGCACATTTCTCAAGCTTAAGTGAATTTCGCATTAGTAACTTCTCAATATACGATCTGCACTATTTCGATCCTAAATCGTACAGTAATGCCGCATAGACATAGTGTAACATTAAAGAAGAAAAATCAGATAATGGCTGTTTGCGACATTCTTCAATAATAATAATAACATTACTGCTACTATTACTACTACTACTATAACCACTGCTACAAATAAAAGATGAACAAATATCATTTAGACAAAGACACATTACATTGTATCAGTATATGAACATATTTAGGAATTGTTACATGTAGGCCAACGTAATTCGCAATCTACCAAACTAATGAACAGGAGGATGATAGAAAAGAACAATTTTCTTCCTTTACCTACGATGAAATCATAATGTATTTCCGCATCTATCTAAAACGTACACCTATATGCAACAGTTAAAGAAAGCATACTACTGACCGCACTGGATTTGTTGTCCGAACAAACGTTGCACCATGGCTCTTTCTCTCTCTCTCTCTCTCTCTCTCTCTCTCTCTCTCTCTCTCGGTGATGCAGAATTGACCCGATATGCCCTTCTTCAAGTTGCAAAAGGAGGATTAGGGATGAAAACTTTTTCCGTGGATGCCGCCTGTAATGACTTTCCGTAGAAGAGGGTCCTCGACGTTTTAAAGAGCGCTGTTCATACAGAAACTTTTCACGTTGTCTTTAAAGTAATTGTACATCTAATTTTCATTTGTATGTTATCTCTTCTTGATGGGAAGTTTAACAACAATTTTGCCTGTTATATTGTGTCTCATAATGCATAGTAAAGCTCGTATTGGAATGATTTGTATTCCTTAGGCCATGGACAAGGTTTTTTCTTTGGCCATATTCACTTCATTTTATTTTCGTGGATTATGGATATACCCAGGATTCCGCTGATGAGCGATTAAATGTACATACATACATGTATAATCAAAATGAGTTTGTTTGGTGACGACCACTATGAAACAAAATCTTAATGCTTTAAGAAAGATCACCATTTGTTATGCTTTCTTAATGCTTTATCAAGGAGAGCTTCAAAGACATATTCAGTTACTAATATTTGTGTATTGAACAATGTATTAAGAAATTTATATAAAACTATAATCGTACGAAAGCGAGAATGTTAAAACGGTTGTGCAAAAAAAGGTGACCGGCAAACCAACATTTATGGACAATGTCTATGCTTGAATTTAATTCAGTCTTACTTAAATAAGATCCTTTACATGACTAATATATGATGGCATAAATTGGACAGTAGCTCCACATTTGAAATTAGAACATTTTTATTTTGTCTGGATAAAACTAATTTACATGACTGTCGTAGTAGCTCATTAAAAATGACTAATAGTTTGGAGGGACATAAAATACGTTGGAGATTGTTGGCCCTCTAAATGAAATAGATTTTTCATATGTAGGGTGTTTGGACCTATATTAAAATATGTAAAGATGGACGTCCACTAAAGAAATCCTGAGATGGTCTTTGGATTAAATGGAAAAATTAAAAATTAATAATAGATGATCATCAAGTTTATTTTTAGACAGTCATAACATGGGCTCTATTCAATAGGATACAGACCATGCCAATTATTATTATTATTATCATCATTAATTTTCGTCACGTTCACAGAGAGAGAGAGAGAGAGAGAGAGAGAGAGAGAGAGAGAGAGAGAGAGATGATATCTGAAAGAGGAACAATTCAATCTGAATCTTTCTATATGAAGCGTGTTTTATAAAGTTTAGCTTTCCTAAATTTATTCAATTTTCTCTGCCAGGTATACATTTTATGTCATAAGGCTATTTTTTATTTTCATTCATCTGTTTCGAAAGTATTATATATACATTATAGAATGAACTAAGTATGACTTGGAGTAAGAACCACATAATTATATTCCTATAATTCAGTCGGTGTTCATTATCTGTAATCTTGTCGTCCGCGAAATAGAAAGTCTTAATTTAAAAAATATGAATGTGATATTTATATATACTTTCTGTCTCTCGTCTCTGTCTTTATCTCTTTTAAATCTCTGACAACTACCAAGTATGATTGCCTTTGTACTAGCATCACGCAAATTGAAGAAGAAGAGGAGAAAGTAGAAGAATGGCAACAATAATGATTATTTTGTATGATATAATAGGTTAATATGTATACATGAAATAGAAGGGTTAGATTTGCAATTTTAAAAAACTTACATACCCAAAAACGTCACCTTAAAATGAAACATAACTTGGGTATCTGCCGTCATATTTTACACTGTATCTACGTTTAGAAACTTTGGGGGAAAAGTCAGTCAGACTGCAAGCATATATTAGCTAACAAAGAATGTAACAATTTATGCCACGATTTGTATTCATTACCCTCCAGAACACGACTGAGGTAGTCGTGAAAACTGTTAACTCCAGATTTTTGTGCAAAATCAAAATGCATAGTGCACGCCTTGAGGAAGTCAAGATCACAGACAACGTAGACAGACTGAACTGTACCATGATTATAATTTTCTGGTAAACATTCTAGATAAAAACTTATCAAAGAAAAATGTGATTCCCTTGTATCATAAAAAAAAAAAAATTGCTGGCTGATAGTGAAATTATAGGATAACAACATCATATAAAACTCAACCATTCTATTTATGAGTTTCATATGAAATAATTTAGATGTAAATAATACGTTTAACTGTTTCTCTTTAAGACATTCTTTTTCTGTCTTTCTCTCTCTCACATAAGATGGCAATTTATTATTATTATTATTATTATTATTATTATCATCTGTAGTTGTTTCTGTAAGGCCAATGATACAATTGACAATAAAAATAGTTTATCGGTAATTGGGGTCATATGCCCATAGCACTACATTTATATAACAATACTGCAAGGCGTAGAGTTCTTAATAAACTTAACACATTAGAGTGAGAAGGAAAGAAACAAATGTTCAACAAGCAAAATATAAATATGCAGGAAGATGAAAAGGACAAGTATTACATAGCAGTGATATTGCTTATAGGTAAGTCCCCTTTGTGTGAAAAGAAATGTTTCATTCACAATTTAATTACAATGTGTTTTTTCTTTGAAAAAAAAAAAAACTTAATAAACATTGCAGGGAGAGGGCAGCGACCATTTGAATTATGTACTGAACAAGATATTTACTGATATATTCAATGTTGTTCATTCAGTTTAGAATCTGTGAGCTTTAATGTAATTCATGATTTACCAAACTCAATCCGCGCTCTTCATTTCAACGCTTGATTCGATCGGACGTCAATAAAATAAATTGATTTTAAGTTTAGTTGGAGTCTGAGGGAAGTCAGAAGTGTGTGTGTGTGTGTGTGTGTGTGTGTGTGTGTGTGTGTGTGTGTGTGGCAGAGGGAGATTATTTATTTATTTATTCAAATAGACTGCCGAAGCAACTAAGAATGTGGCAGAAATGGGCACACCTGCGAATGAGGCCAGCACTGGCGTTGTATCCTTAGCAACTGCCACTGCACAAGGAACAACTAAGGGCTGTATGTATCCCACTGCATTTTGTACAGCCATGATGGGCAGTACAAATTTTGCTAAGTTTCCTTTTATCCACAGTTGATGATGCACTATTTAGAGTAAAGTAATTTGTAAATGTCGTTCCCATTGACTAAATAAGGGATTATTTTGAGGAAGTATACATTTCTCCTTGACACTATGAACACAATAACAAAACACTTTCATTGAACCACCTCCAGCTGTTACAATTGGTATTAGCCGAAGTAATATAACGTCACATGACTTCACGTGGTGCATTAATATATTATCGTATTCGGCTGAAGAAACTGTTTTATAATATATAACAAAGGAAAACATATATGTGGGCTGAAAGCAAGAATATAATAATATTCTATGATTCCCCCAAACGTGATTTATATATTGTTCTTGAAAGATACTTTCCTTTTGACGAAACAAATTGAAAGCGAAGATATATAAACATCATTTCAAATGAATATATTTCTTAACTTCATTGAAGTTTGTCAATTCGCTAATTAGATGTCATATGTAATTAATTAATTTATGTGAACACCAATAACTGAGTACCACGAGCAAACCATTGGAAATACACGACTGTCTTGACTTTTTCTAGAATTAGGAATTATTTATGGATACAGTCTGCTGCAGTTTCTAGACAATTTCCAATGCATCAAGCTTACCTGTACCGATTTTGCATTCTTATCAACACTTATCCTTGAGATACACATCGTGGTAAATCATTACAATACCTTTTATCAGCCTTTATGTTAGCGCAGAGTAATTTTTCCGCCAATGCGGCCCCAAAAAACAAATGCCATATATAAATCTTTTCCGTGTCTATTTTGTAATAATTTTTGTTTTTATTAAGAGAAAATGCATGTGTCTCACGCAACAATTGGTGTTTGAATCTGAATAGGATAATAAGCATTGCGTTGCCTATTTTAAATTCGAACCAAACCCTTCAGTGAATAGGTTGCTTAGAAGTGAAACTGAATTCATAACTATCCAACCGAGGATAACTCACCCACGATTCACACCATTTCTGACCCCTGTTCAGTTGTGTTCAGTTAATTATGAAACTTTTTCTGCTTTCAGGTGTTTCTTAGTAGGAAAAATGGAAAAGATCTTCGGCGCATATGAAAATATGAGCTCTTCACGCAAAGGGATTTGACAAATTCGTGGTTTGTTATCTTTTCAATACAAATATAGAATACAATTTTTAATATGGTTTTTAATACTTTACTAAGTGACATTAATCATCAGAAGCCATTGATATGTCACAGGAATGACTGTTATAAAACTGTATATATTTCCTACGTCCATCTTTTCATCTGACTATATCTAAATATTTTCAGAATAGATTATCGTGGGTGTTTCTTTCATCCTTACTATCAATGAATTAAAGGCCAAAGATAGATAGATAGATAGATAGATAGATAGATAGTGTGCGTGCGAGACAGATAAATAGCTAGATAGTGTGCGTGCGAGACACTGATTCGTTTATTTATATCATTATTTGCTTCGTACGTTATGAAGAGTACAATCAGTTGTATAGAGAATATAGAATACAGCTAAAGTAGAAAACCCAGAAAGGTGAGAAATAACATAGTTTTCCAAACAATCATAAATAAACAAATCTTATACGGTGAACATTCACCATGATAACTAACGTTTTTCTTTTTCCCTTACACATTAAAACATTGGGTAAACCATTTAAGTGAACACAACTGTCAAAGTATATTATTTGATTGTAAGCTGCTAACATTGTTTCGAGTTCGATTGATTTAGTAACCGAATCTACGATTTCAGGCATGCATACTTAAAGTCGTGAAAATACGAACTGGCCATCAACAACATCAGCAACTTTCATCAGACAGTCGTTCTATTCTGCTCGTTCAAGAATAAGAGTGTGTTTTTTTTAGTACCTACAGAATCCAAATATTGTACTTAAGGGCAGCATCATTGTACCTTGATTTGAGTTATCTGTAAAATATCATCGTTTCGCGTAACCTTCCTTGTACGATCGACCGTTGATCATTGGAACAATAAACTGAGCTTCAGTTAGCAGTGCAGCTGTGTTAGCTGCAGCACCTGGTGGGTAATTCCTATCACATTACAAAGAACTATCAGCGCGTTTCTAGTATTTCCCTCTGCATTATTAGCTGAGGGAACTGTTCCAAACTGAGCATTAAGCAGGGCTAAATATGCATGTATATTAGCATGAGTTTCATCGTCGTCAGCTCATTCGGCAGGTGCTGTAGCAACTCTCAGTAAATCAGTTGCAGCAGCAGTTCTAAGTCCCGCATCCTTGAGCCACATCATATTCGTTGCAATGCTTCTGGAGTAATCTTCCCTGAACGATACTATATTCATAATTGTACTTGCAACCACACGTGCATGGAAATATTAATTGGTGATTCGATATCTGGAGTTTCTAAACAAACTCCAGCCGTTGTTAACTAGGGCAATTTCAACACCAGGAGCAAGATCAACACTTACAGCCGTTTGTATTCTACCTCGCACTTCGAGAACTGCTTTATGCGGCAACAGAAATACTCCATCACGTGTATTAAACGTATGCTGGCCCATCTTATTCGGTTCGCTTGAGTTTTTGTCAAGATATTTGATGTACTCGAACTATGTTGCTGAGTCGTCTATTGGTATTTATTTGCTTAGGTCAAGATGAAAAGAAAATTTTGATTACCATATTGTTGTTCTTGTGTCAACATTTCGGAACTCTGTTGCTAGAAAGCTGCAATGTCGAATTTTGGTTTGGCTCGTATGACCAGTTTTTGAACAATTTCTTCGCCTTTGGGAGGTAGCAGTTTCGTTGTTATTTTTATCATAGCTCATGCTGTTTCTGACTTTGACGCGATTTCCGAAATAACCTGATTTATTGTTTGTTGAGTAGCGGGTGGGACACCTCATCCTGCTACAGATGTGGCTCCTGTTGCAAATGCTTTTGATGCGTCTGTTGAGATTGGCGCTACTTTTATGTGCTATGATGGGTATATTTTCAATTATCTCTGAGAAAATGTTTCCAAAGTAACTTCCTGCTATATTTTTTTCATTAAATGTTTCGTTGCTTCCTTCTTTATCATAATCGTTAGATAAATTTTTGATCCGCAAGCTGATTACTGGGTGCTAGAAACCTGCGATCTCAAGTACAGGAAGTACATTACAATTTCGTTATTACGATCTGTTACGTATATGTAATTAAATTGCTTGTGTGTTAGTTTAAAAAAAAATTTATTTTATTTTTGTTTCATTACATTTTATTGTATTGATTATTTTCACGGGATTCGATATTTTCTTTCAGTAAAATTCTGTTTATCTAAAACGTAAAAGGTGTTACATTAGCATTATTTTTAGCTCACTCTAAACACAACGCGAAAACGATTGGCTATTGCCAAGGTCATATGGGCCTAGTCTGAATAAACAATGTTTTATTTTTAAATTTATTTCAGAGTGAGAGTCTGGTTCTTAGATAGGGCTGTTCTTGCTACGTGACAAATTTCATATTTTCTATTGCGTTGTTCAAGTGTTAAGAGACCACGTGACCTATCACGCGAGAACGGGATGATATTTTAGTTGGATTTAATACCCTTTCTGAGCGCTTTTCAGTCAGTTGTATTTTTAAACCTTGAGGGCTCGAGAGGTTTCAATTGTTGAAGTCAGATTGATTTTGAAGTTCATTTGTTTTTGGAATTTAATAATTTATTCTCTAGAAAACCAAACGAGTGTACTTTTTTTTTACAAAAATTCTGGGAGAAAGAAATTCAGTGGAAATTTATTCTGGAGTTATACGGAAACAAACTGTGATTCAATTGAGGAATTGTTGCCATTTGTACAACGACCACATCTGACGTCATCGCCTTCCATATTGGAACGTCGTCGAGATTCGAATCTGGATTCTATTAGAACTATTTAGTGATAGGACTTGTATTTTTCATTCTTAGGATTAAATTTTGGATTATATTCACAAACCGTAAGTCCTATTTCCAATTTTTACATTGTTTTCTAGGGAAATAAATTATTTTGTTAAAATATACAAAGCTTGTTGACTTCACTCTTTTCTCTTGTTGTTATTCTACAAGCCTACACGTAACAGATCAAGCTGACGACCTGACTGGCCGGTTAGTGTCATTGTAATAGCTGCAATCTGATTTTCAATGCTAATCGGATAATATATAGTCTGTCTTGGATTAACCTTCATTAACGAGATTGGTGGAACGTCAGGACTAACACTATAAATCGCCTGTCTTCTGCTTCCTCGTACTGTGTAGAAGCCCATCGCAATTCAATAATTTATCAGAATTGCGATTACCTCTGTGATGTTGACAGGACACTCACCCTCGTATGATATTGACGAAACAACTGCAGAGCCGTACTGCTGTTTATTGAATCCGAGTAATGATCCGATTATTGTTCTTGGTAAAATCAACAGGTATATTACTTTTTAAGGTGATCGCTGCTCGCAGTGTGTTATAGCTTGGAGCCATGTCAAAATTATCAGTAGGATCGCTTGCGGACCCGCTGCTTTGCAACCCATCTGCATTCGTTGTTATTAGAGATTTTATAATGTTGTTTAAATATGTTATTATTGTAATCACCTTGCGGTATCCTGACAGAAACCCAAGATCCTGAGCCCACGAGTAGGATGTGTTGGAACGTATTATCATCATTGACCCCGGATTTTAAGTTGGCCATCGCATACCAAACAGTAACTGAAACTAATCCGATTTCATATTGCTGGTTCCGATCAAGATTGATTGGAGAGTTGTATGCAACAGAAACGTTCGTGTTGTCAGCTGTAGTTTGAACTGAATCAAGTAACAACGTTGTTGATAACAGGTTATATATAAACTCTGCATGACAAAATTATACGCACTAGCTGATACAATTTGAATCGTCTTAACGGTAGTCTGCTAGCGCAATGTGATCAAATACTTATGCAGTACAAAATGTTCGTCTTTTGTTAGAGAACCGTTCAATCAGAGATGATCTAATATTTCAACAATTTCATTGTTGATTTCTGTGCTGTTTAGCAAGCTCCATTGATAAAATAAGCAGAGTTAGTCGATCAATGATTTACTCGTGTCTCATCAAGATCTTCTGCATGTGTGCTTAATTTTTTCCATCAGTAAATTCTTTTTTTTTATAAAACTTTATTATTTTCGTAATGATCTTAATATAGTGACCTGCAATAATACCTTTCCGGTATTTTTATATAAATTTCTTGCTTCTGCCGGATTAGCTGATTCCATATCGTCAAAGGCGCTTCATTATTTGCTCATATAGTTTCTAGCTGATTGATGATATTATTCCTTTCATCGTCTTTCATTTGTTTAAATTTTATTAAAAACGTTGATTCTCGAAATAATTATTTATCGAAGGATATATATCCAAAATCAGCACATTTATCAAAAACGTTATATATGAGCGCATTAGTAGTTTCTCGTCGTTGTTCTTCTCGTTTTTCCCCTAATAAAAACAATTTTTGTTTCTCATCAGATATTCTTTGCTTATTAACCTTTTGTATCATTTCTTGTTGGGTTTCAGCTTGTTTTCCATTGCTTCCATAATTTGTCTTGCAACTTGTTGCTGCTTTTCCTCAAGCATAAGTCGCCGTCCATTTTCTTTCAACGTCTCTAGATCTTCTGGTGACACTCTAGCAATACCTGGTTTCTTACCGAGGACTGCTTCAGTTACTAGTTTTAAAAGTTTTCAATTTCCTCTGCAATTTGATAAGCGCTTCTTCAACTTTTTTCTTAAACATGGCTCTTGTCGAAACGTATTTCTTTAGAAGTTCAATTTCCTAGCGTTCATCTTATAGTCGTTATAAGTAAGAAAACTGTTACATTAATCGTCAAGCAAGAACTTGTGTATACAACACCGAAACATATGCAACGATCTCTTGCGAATCTATCAAACAAAAATAAACTGTGTTGGCCTCTGCTTGTTGCTTTATGATAAAGCTCAACAAATCTATCTCCTGACACATCCTAACGTCCTAACATAGCTCTCGTTGTATATTCTGAACGTCAGTATAGTTTAGTCCAGCAAATAGAATAAAACAGCTGATATTTTGCCTGATAAAACAATGGACGTTATAAAGAAATTGTATTACATCGCCTGTTCCTTGACGATTAAAATATGATTTAATCCTGTCAATTTCGCTGTTGTTCAGCTTAGTGTCGTCAAATACAATAATCTTATGGTCCTCCGAATCGAATACAGTAACAGCAACAACACCTTCCGGTTACCTTAGAATAAAAATATGTTCGTTCGCACCGACACCAATTTTTTTAGTTTTTCATTATATTCGTTGAGCAGTTCGTACCTATCCAGCTGCGGATTAATCGTGGAAATATCAACTTTGTCATAGTTCAGAAAATTGTTAGGCAGTATATTCATTAACAGGTTCTTTTGGCCAGAGCCAGTTCGTTCAGATATTAAGTAATGACAATCTTGCAAGTTGTGATTTTGTTTATGCCTGATAAAGCTTTGGGTATCAAAGTTAACGATGTTCATTCTATATTACTTTAAAGAGAATTTTATCTTATCACACACGATCGAATATTACTTTTATCGGAGGCTGTTCGTCTAATCTAAATTTTATCAGACAAGGTTGTGATGAGTGTTATCCAAAATTTTATCAGACAAGATAAATGGAATGCATTATTACACTATTTTACTTGGAAATGGTGAGGGCATTGCAATACAATACAGTCTAATCTTTATGTCAAGAAATCTGGTGACATAATAATGATAGGAGATCTGGAAATGTCCGGCAAGACAATTTTGAACTTGGAAGTTGAGTATCCGCCTGCTGGAATTGATCCAACTCAAGCTGTTAGTATGAACCAGCTAAATACGGTAAGTTGTCAAAACGTCAACAAAGGCGGAGATACAATGGCAGGAAGTCTTAACATCGGAAACAAAGTGATGTCGATTGCAGTACCAACAAGCGGAAATGATCTTGTCAATAAGACTTAGGCCCATTACCTTGCTGTCGGTAATGGAATAAAGAGTTAAAAACAATGTTGGATTGACACATTTAATTGATGCTGCTAACAGTCGCTTGGGATTTGTTGCATCACCATGGAGTGGGCAACAAGTGGCGTTGGATCAAGATACAGCTTCCTACTACAATCGCCATATGGAAGTTTCAGCTGCGAGTTCGAGCAGCTCCAGGAGCGGGACGCTTTTACAACTGGCGAATAAAAAAATCTAATGATAATGCTAATCTTACAACGTTATATACTACTGTTGGAGTTTACATTTCTCAGCTATGCATGAATTTACACTTGGCACAGCAGCAACGTTAAATACGTACAATTGGTTCAGAATCGTTTGTTTAGATGTTAAACCATTCAATCCTTGTTTAACAACTTTTTAAAATTCTCGTTGAATGAGTTAGTGAAAACAATAAAAAAGATGAGCGATATATGTGACGTTTACAAAGAATTTTGTGCTGTTTTTAATCTTATGTATATCGGATATAGAGCTCGGGAAGGAGTAACGTTTGCACCAGTTCAGGCAAAAACGGTTGTTTATCTGTACAGTCCAAACCACAATGACATATATGAGAATTTTTCAGAAAACTGGTAAAGTTATCAGTTATGAGAGCTGAGCAGATGAGAGAAATGTTAGATCGGTATGACGTATTTGTTAATTACTGCTCGAATATGGTTAAAGCTGAAATGCAGAAATAAAAAGAGGAGCTTCTTTATAACGCTATGCTTGAGTCCAGTCATGACAATGCTTTGCCGATTTCTCGTGTCTAAGGCGTGACAAGAACAAAGCGTGCAGACAAATCAAAAGATGCTCAACATAGAAATGATATGGAGCGTATAGACGCACCAGAGGATCAAAAAGAAGTTTGTATTAAGTAAAGATAAACAAAGATTGCACAGAGAACTGGGACTAGATTAAAATGAGGTGGAAACCGTTTTGACAGTAAATGGTGAAACATATGATGCTTTAACAACAGCTTAGTTTGTACTTGTATCATCGGTAACACCTGACTGAAAGTTTTCTTATGATGATGCTGAAGTTTACACTGCATTATACGGTATTGAAACAAATCGAAGCTCAAGTAGCAGCTGCAGCACAAGAAAAAAAAAAAAAAACTTGCATAAAGATCTTGGTAACGGTGACGCAACGAAAAAAATAGCTTGGCCTCTTGAAATTTTTTAGCAGGACAGACACGACTAAATCAATATCGTCCAGAAGATCGAAAAATATTAACAAAATTAGAATACACAGAAATGAAAAAATAGATAGCAACAATCGTATACTTGCCTTTAAACGGTGTATTAACAAAATAAAGTATTTTAAATACTTTTGCTAATGCTTGCATTCAACTTATGTTTATTTAATATTTAATAATATCCACGATCCTGTTAGTCATGACATGTACTCAGAAATAACAACCGATCTTGATGAGTCAAATATATATTGTTTGAATGGTATATATCCATTAAATAAGATCAAAATGAGGATGATGTTGGTTCCTGGCAGAATGATAAGCAGTAAAGTTAAGCAGTATTTATATTAGCACGACGATGAGATCTTTATGATAGCTATAGCTTATACGCTATTTATCGGAGATGTTAATAAAGATGACGAAATAACGGGAACTAAAAACATTCTAACGTAACGGCGATGTACTCGTAAACAAAATAAATCATTACCCTATTCGCTAAAAATAAACTGAATGAAATTCCATTCTTTCCTATTGCGACGTATAACCACCCTAACTGGATCAATGAAATATATTAACAGTGCTGATAATATGTGTCTAAATCCCAAGAGAAATCAATGGGTTTTAGATTTTATTTATCTGGTTCGACTTCATATTTTGGTGTGTGATTAACACACCTGCCTATATAAATCAAGTTCTTGTTATAAATCGGTGAGCGTGCCGAAATATAACACAGACTTAGTTTATATTGGCGTATACGGGGGTGGGGGGGGGGAGGCTATTTTGTAATGTGTTAGCGAGTAAGGTATCTTGATATATTAGTTTCTAACTACGTATATTAAAGAAGACAGTAGCCAATTCGGTAACGTGGTTAAATTCTATACTCAACTTTACATGTTTTTGCATGTTCGAAATCACGGATAGGACTATAAAATATTGTTCTATTAACAGTGAGTATTAAAGGTAAGAGGGCGGTGATCGCACAAACGCCTCATTTTTATGCAACTGTATTTGATTATGTTATTTTCGGTTTGTTAGCTAAGTGCTGACAAAAAATGATCCTGGTCAGTCGGTGTCCTCATTTTTCGGAGATGACGTAATCAGGTCTGTTAGGATGAAAATTAGTGGTTCTTTTATCAGGTAGAGAAAAGAGGTTTTGTGCTCTCTTCCCGCTTTTTCTTTACTACTATCAGCAGCGATACAGCCAAATATTTGTTGTATATTTTCTTCACATGTAACCATATGAGATGTAAGTACAGTTGATCATTGCTTCAAAGAATTAATAATTCAAGGGGTTTTCATTCCTAAAAGAGTAATCACCAAGGCAGGATTGGACATTGAATCTATGTGCATGTACACATCCTCCAAACCTTATCAATAATATTACACCAATCCATTTCACGCTTGTGTACGAAACACCGACATGCATATAGAAAATCATCAACCATTGAGGTGCAGACTGCTTTCAGATGAGTATATGCAGATTCTACCAGAGATGAGAAAAGTTCTGTCACAATATTGGCAACAAGCCGATATGCCTCGAGGGATCCTGGAAGTGTTATCCTACTTCAAATGTTACAAAGTGAATCAAACTACCATTAAGCAATAATTTCTGAAATTGACTAAGAGAAGTTTATTCATAAAATTTAAATTACAGGGCATTTTCATATATCTCATGCACAAATCTCTTTCTTTAGCAATGGAATTTGTGATTTGCTTCATCTTTAGTGTCCAAGTTAAGTTTTTGATTTTTGTACCTAAATGAATAAGTCGATTCAGAAATGAAGCACGATACTAACTCCATGTCCAGGGTTTGCACTTTGACTATGACTTTATATATTCATACAGTTACGTGTCTAGGCTCGTGCAAAAGTAACAAGAAAAGACTGAAGGCAACAAGCTTTGTAAAATTTTAAAAAATAATTTATTTCCCTAGATAAACAAGATAAAAATTAGAAACAGGACTTACGGTTAAAAATCAAATCCAAAATTAATCCAAGAATTAAAAAATATAAGTCCTATCAATGAAAAGTTCTAAGTGAATCACAGTTCGTATCCCGATGAAATTCGAAGATGGAGGGCGATGACATCTTCGATGGTCTGCTTTGTCCCGTTGTGTTAACAGTTCTTTGTTAAGTCACAAATAAATAATATTCCAGTTAAGAATTCCGAATTATTTTCAATAAATATCTTTGTCAAGAATTATGATGAGCACTGGTATTTTCCTAGGTAAATAAATTACTAATTCCAAAAAATAGCTAACTTCAATTCAAACTGGTCACAACAAAAAACCTTTGAGCTTCAAAGGTTTAAAGCCCAATTGACTATTTATTTTCATAACAATGAGTTATAAGACTATCTAAAACGCAAAACAGATTCCCGGATGGGGGTCACGTGATGACCTAGAAATGTTACATGACAATTATCACGTACTCTAGTATAGCCTTAGCTAAAATCAATGAATTTTACTCTAGAAATGAATAATAAAAAAGTTATTTACTCCAAACTTGACACTGGTTCTAAATCTAGGTCAGCAAAAGATACACTGTTTCAACTACTGGTTGTTTATCAGGTGGAACAGAACTGAATTGAATTTATTAAACAAAATCAAATCCAGTAGACAAAATTATCGTTACAGTAACTTGTAACGGAATAAAATAAAATTTAAAAAAATTTAAAACTAACAAACAAGTAATTAAATTACATATACATAACAATACCTATCCTGCATAACATCGAACATTTTGCCACGAATACTTTATTTAATCAATTTAACAAAAAACAAAATAACATTTCGTTGCTGTATTTATCAAATGAGCAATGAAATCATGCAGATGGAAAGTATTACCTCTAATCTCCTTACTTTTCCTAAAATCTAACTGTGGTTCAGCATAAACAGAATACTCTGCCACCCAGTTCATGGACCTAATATTCAATACATTTGTAAATGTTTCCAGCAGAACTTAGTACTGTAATACCTCTGTTATTTGTATTGTATTAATCGGTTGTTTCTTGTGTAAGAGAGCAATATATCCATCTGACGAAGAGTTTGGAAAAAGACCTCAGTAAAAGACTGTTAAACAGCTTATGTAAACAAGGCAAAAGTGTTTCAGCACCATGTATCAACATTCATCTAAAATCGTATCTTACCACCGTTTCCATTTTTAAATTGTGTGTCCTTTTGGTATTTTAATGACGATAAATCACATCATTAATTCATCAGCCATGATTTGAAACACATATGTCACAATGTGTTCGTGAAAATAAGCATTATCATCATCTGCAGTATAAAACGAATGAGGATGGTTATTAATCGAACGAGAATATTCAGCAAAGGATGACAACAAATGATTAGTTTCTTTAAGAACAAGATGCATCCTTTGATAACTTCCAATGTTATTTAACATTTCTGAATTTAGCTTTAAACAATTTCTTTGTCTTCTATTTATCACATTCCAATTAACATTTCATTGCTGTCATTTATTATTAGTAACGACTTTTGTCTTTGTAATAAATTGCTACTTTAACAAATGTTTTCTTCTTCGTTTATAAAATCTCCTTTTGGTAGGTATTTTGCAGGTGTTTCTTGTATAAGCTATGTACCTAGTAATTGATCAATGCGTAAGAAAAACTAGCATACATAGCTTGCTCGGTGCAAATATTTGACTGACGACTCATACACGAACTGAGCCCTTACGCTCATTGTCTTTCCACTTTATCTGGCAAACGTTTGCAAATGGAAAACCTTCAATTATACGTTAGCTCTTGATACGGATGGAGCTATTTGATACAGATAACTGAAAAGTGTTCCATACTAATAGTTGCTGCTTAGGGCTGCAAGTAGTATAAATGGTCAATGTATATGCCATGTGTATTTGTAGTTATTGCTTTAAGCAAGAACAAGAGGTGACTTTGTGAAATGTTTTACTTTTCCGTTTACATTTATATATTATGTATGAGCCAGAGTTTTGCTTATTCCTCTTGGCAACATGAAGAAACAGCCACAGTAAAATATTAAGTTTTGTAGCCCTACAACGCTGAGAAGTTTATTATTGTCCTATTTCCAATTCCACTGTGTGTTCCATAATTATAGTTTTATAATGATGGGACCTTAGTCTCGACTCTCAAAGAAATTTATTGCTGTCATGTTTCTAACTAGACTATGTGGTCCATAGTTACCTGCGTTAGTCTTATAATGGCGAGTACTTGTGTTAGACTCACAAAGAAGCTCATTGTTATGCTATTTCTAACTGCACACTTTCTTCCATAGCTATTAGTGTTGACCTTTAATGTTCAGGCTGGACTATAAAAGGTATGTTGTTATCCTTATCAATGATTATGAGTTTGTGCCTTTTCGAAATGCCAGATTCACGGGCATTTCATTCGCAAAACACTCTATACAAATTTGTTTTGTCAAGTCAAAGAAATTTGTAAGATGTTTCTTTCAAGTTTCCAAACACCTCAATTAAATTTCAAAACTGCTAAATTAAATATTTATTTTAAGGGTATCAGTTTGTTGAGTTTAATTTTTTTTGTTGGGGGGGTTACAAATGCAGAACTCCAATGGGTGAAAAGGAGAGAGAAACAAAGAGAGCGGGGATGGGGGTAGAGAGCGGAAAGTCATTAAGACATACACAAGAGAGACAAAGAAAGATACATGAAGAGTTTTAGAAACACACTGAAAGCGTTTGAGCGTTTGTGTGTCTGCCAAGATAAGCAAATAATCAGTGTTAGGAATCCTTTCATTCATCAATTGCTTCGCTGTTTACAATTAGTCATCATCACGACCTATGGCTAAATACTTTGTCTGCCTCTTCACTTGCTCAGTGCAACTTGTGAATTATTTCTCATTTTTCTATTTTTGCGACATCGTCAGACCAAGGCAGACTATCATAGGAGCCAGATTATGTTTTTAAGTTAATTTTTAAGCTAGAATGTTGCAAATCGTGCCCTAGATTGAAGACAAGAACATAAATGTTCTTACTAGAAGGCGGTTCGTTACTCTTAGCCAGTTGTGTTGCCATACACAATATCCATTGTCAGGCAACTTTTAAGTCATCGTTTGTTTTCTTTTTTATTATAAAGTACAGAAATGCCATGTTCGCTTGATAAACACACTCTCTAGGACAGTGCTTGGTATAAACTGTCTTCTCTATATTGTCCAAGGAAGGCATAGTTTGATACTGAGTCACGAATTTGGTTCCTAAGTTCTTGCAATTTGTGTTTTGGTTTCTTTTTTTCGGGGGAGGGGGGAGTGATGGTTTACACTGACTTGACCTCTGTTTTTTTTCAAATGTCCCAAAAATATGTTTGGAACATGATTGAAGACATGGAATGCACAACATAACAATCATGATGTAGAGGATGTACATTTTCTTTTGTAAACAGCAAATTTGCTAACCTCACTGTGTTCTCAGTTTATCAACATCTTAACATCTCCAAGTAATCAGTCTTTTTATATATACAGATACTGTTTCTGATACAACTGTTCTGGGTTTCTCTTGAATGTGTTCTTACTCTGTAAATGCGGTCACGAAGTTTCTTATGTAGATTCCGAATGCGTCCATCTAAACTGTCCATTTTCAAATATCTATTTCGGTCATATGCAGACGTTGTTGCATCGTACAATTTATGTCCTCGTAGAGTTTTGAGTCTGCGATAGTCATCCCTGGGGATTTATGTACTTATACTAATAAGATAGCAACAGTTTAAAACTGCTGGAATCATTTGTCGTTTTACGGTTGACATTAAACTGTGAAAATAAGAACTGTGAAGATGTTCTACCAGTTCCACAGGCAAATTCCTACTGTGTTCATCTTAAAGTACCAATTCACTAAAATGTCTTTTTGAAATAATATTCACACATTTTAACGGGCATCGAAAATCTCCTTCTTTTTGGGTTGACTATTTAAACACTTTCAATATAATCAGATTTCTTGTTGCATTCAGATAACAATGGTTTAAAACGTCTATGTTTTGAAATTTAGTATTATAAATTCCAAATCTTTTTAAATTTTTCGTTTGCAATTTTCATTATAATTTCTTATTTTGAAATTAGATTTTAAATTTTAATTTTGTAATTTTAACATTGAATTAATTTTATGTTTCTTTTACTTTTGTATCCATTTCGCATTTCAATTTTCATATTTTGATTTTTATTTTCAATTTCAGGATATTTATTTTGCTCTGATTGTAATTTGTCTTGTGTCAAGTCCATGACTGACAGAGAAAGAAAACAATTTATGTTAGAGACAGAATATAGCTTATAGACACTTTAGCAAGAAATATAAAGATATACTACCAGACAAGAGTGCAAGAGATTTAAATTTTAGTTTCCGTGGAAACATACAAAAACATAAAAAAAAATTGATTACCATTTATTAAACAGTATCCCCGTGTCTAAGGGAATTGTGTGGCCCTGAAAAGGACAGTTTGGTTTTGAGCGCAATTATGGACTTGACAACATCAACAGCAACTGCCTTACACGCTATCCACGGCCAAGTCCTACCCTACTATGGTGGTTGTAGCGGACAGAAGGATGAGGGTGAGAATAAAAGTGTTAGTGTGTTACCAGACGTTTATGGCTGGTTTAAAACACTAAAGAGAAACCAGTAAAACTTCCTTGGAGAAACCTGATGGGAAGAAACGTAAACCTACATCAAAATCCCCCACTAATAAAACGTCGGCAACCACTACCTCTAGAAGAAGAACCCGTTCTTCGAAAGAAATGTTACGCATGACAAGCAGAATAAAAAGCAACAGAATATATTCCCATAAAGAAAGTAAAACATTAAAGTCCGTTAAAGAATAAGAAACGGACGTTTGTGATGTGTTTTCAAATTTCAAAATGATTCTTATTCATAAGAATATATAAGAAAAAAAAAACGATTGTGTATCTCAAGGTTTACGTTTATTTGTAAGTACGGATAAGATATTCAAACACATTTTACTTGTTTATAATAGAATAGCATGGAAGTTATAAGGTGATAGGTAAGTCAGTTTTGTTTATTAGGAATTAATTTTTGTATACCCCTTCCTTTACATCATACTCTTAAGGTTCTATTCTAAGACGAGTACTTTGACTCTCCTCGGAAATGGTAGAGGACAATTTCAACAACTGCATTGTGTTGTACTATACTTCCCAGAACACAATGCACTCGTCCCCTAAGACACATATGCAACTTTGTGGCCTTTTCGGTCACCCAGGTAATGCCCTCTATAACAAATTATCTTACACGTGGCATGACGTACTTTGGTATCGCTAGTAATAACAATAACGAATACTAAAACACATTGTTAAACCTATCGGATGCTTAAATGTGATGACATTCCAACGTTCAATTAAGCCATCCAGCAACACATATAATTGATTAGTAACTTATGTTGGTATCATATTCGTGTCTAGGTAATGTACTGGTATCTACAGCGAGTATTGTATGTTATATTTAGAAAGAAAACCACTGCAAAGTGTTGCACTGAGTTCTTCTATAAATAAAGGAAACTTGCTTACCATTATTTCATCGTTTATAACCCAAACATTAATGCAATTTAAATCACGTTATTGTAAGTGTACATATATTATAGACATAGATCATTCTAAAATAGTCAGTTGGTTAAAACTTGTTTAGGCCTCATCCTACTCGGTACTTAGTACAATCTTTGTAAAGTTCTAAATCATATCCAACATACTCGAGTTCCTGAGATCCATTATGGCTTGTTTTTGCTTACTGAATAAACCTGAAAATGGAATGTAACCTTAATTAAAAAGATAAATAATAGCACAAGTCTATATTGCGATAGGTTCAAAATTTTTCGGAAACGCAATGGAAATATTTAATGAATTGGACATAAACGACAACAATCACAGTATAAAGACATAACTTGTAGTTGTTTACATGTTTTGATTGTATAAACTTGCTGCCAGTTGATATAAATAATCTTGATATAAAATAGTTATGGAGAGAAAACAAACAGCAAATTGTTACTCAAAGTAAAAAGCCAAAGAAACGTATCCCTTTGTTGACCAGAAATGGATATTTTGACACAATGTCGACCATAATCAAAACTTCCACGTTCAAATATTCCTATTTGCATGTGTAACAAATTCATGTATTGCCTTTGTACTAAGTTTAATATTTGCATATATTATTAGCTTATTGGTTTGTCAGCAACGTAAATAGCTAGTGCATTACTTAAAGTGTGTAAGTAATACTAATAATTATAGTAAACTTGACTACATATGGTTCTTAAATGATAGTCCTCTTTAATTTAGGAAAACAACTGAAGTATTATCAAGCACCAGAAGAGAGGACCGAATTTCCAGAAAATGAATTTAGATTTGATGAGAAAGTAATCTCTGATCATGTGTCTAACAATTTAAGCATTATATTTAAAATGCAAGACAACGTATTCCAAGCAAGATGCAGAAAATTTAATAAGCAACATTGTCTCTCAGATGATTACCATGGACCTAAAGGATACTTTACAAAATAAATACGTCAATGCTGCAAATCACATACTGCAATCATGATTGCATATCCATATCCATTTATTTTCAAAAAATCGTGGTGCCTACTCCTCCTGATTTCAATATCAAATTTATATGCTGATTCTGACAAAAAATACCAGAAGTGGCAGTTGAGATTCGATGGAAACCAAATCAAACATTTAAACTTTTAGTACATATATATGTAACACATAAATCATGAGAAACGACCACTCTTATGGAATATTTTAATTTACATTATATATTGTTTTTGCTACACTGAAACTCTGGTTGCTTTTAAGAATTTTAGGCGGATATTCGATTTCCTCCCGAAATGTGTTTATAATTATTACCATTATAAGTCGAATATGATTATAAATGAATAGATATGACAGACATTGGAAAGAAGAGTCTTTGAAACAACATTTCATTCCATACTCTCCTCTAACATTTGCGTCTACATAATTTCCCATTATCTGATGTTATAACATTTACTGAATTAATTATGAAAATAGCTTTCAATAGGTCTTTATCACAAGATTACGAAGTGTAGCTTTCCAACAACAACAACAACGATAAACAGGAGGATAATATCGATTCTTCATGGTGATATGGAATATACGCATTTCACAGCGGATGAGTCGTATAAGAAGTTTACTTGACCTTTAGGAAAACGGTGGCACATTTCGTGGTTAGATCTGACACAAATATCAGTCATTGCAAATACCAGTTAACTTAGCAACAAGTAGTATCACCCAATTATGGATCCAGTGTCGACCAAATATTTTGCTTGAAAGAAAGTATACTTAATGAGAATTACTGTGAAAGCTATATAGCTTATAGCCAATGGATATCACATATTATGATGAATGATGAACGATCAATTAAAATCAATTTGGAAATTGCGCCTTTTTCGGGACAAGTGGTTTCGTAATTGTAGGAGCTGCTTAGATCTAATTGTGATATACCAAAAGTCAATATTTGACAGTGATCGGGCAGATGATATTGCGTGATAAGCTGGATCCAAAGGGAATTACATCTTTATTTAGCATCACTACATCTCTTATTAATCATATTTGTTTGGTTACTAACGCAATGCAGATATTGTAAAGAATGATGAAAAGACAAACACAGTTGTTCTTTTCATTTCACTTGTGGTTTATGGACCTACTGAATGTTTGTGAATAGTGACCATTTAGTGAGTTCTGAACGATTTTGAAATTTAATACGACTGCACTTTTGTTTTCATTGAATGCGTATAAAATGCAAATTCTAATGCTCACTAAATGTACGCTACTCGAGCAACTGCTATACGAGCTACATAAAGACAATTAGCGTGCTTTGCTTTGGACAAGATCATCCAATTCAAAATAATAACTATATTTTTACACATTACGTGAAAAAAGTATGTCAGGATACCGTGTATAAATTTAACAGATTTTAGACAGGTTTTATAGGTTACTGCATTTTTGTATGGGAAAATATGAACGAGTCTTTCGGATGGAAATACTGCATTACCTTGAGTATGCAGTATATCCATCCGACAAAACGAGTTCATATTTTCCCATACAAACGCAGCACCTTTTTATGATATGATCATTTCCTTATTCTACATATATAAACAAAAATACACTAAAAGAAACAAAGTAACTAAATGTATGCCGAATTCAAAACTAAATACACAAGCGCAGATTCATCATTACACAACAACAACATTATTAATGCGCACATAACTCCGCCCAAATAAATCTGAACTTAGTCGCGCAGGCTAGACATAACTTTCGAAAGAAAATGGCGTTTTGGTCTACCTAAAAATTGAAATTTGGAGTCATATTGTGAATGAGTGCGCATTGCAACACTTTTCCATTTGATCTGGAATGAATAGATATTGGTATTTTTTGTCAATTCTTCGAAATTTTGTGGTTATGGACTGGGTTTATCTGTGCCATTTCTGCATGAAGTACATCGGATTTTAGTAGCAATTGAGCAGCGTATTGACATCTGCAAGTGTGTTTCCGTTCTGTCATTGAATGTGTGAAATCATAATGTGGGAATTCATAATGTGGGAAAAATATCAAGTCTTTTAATTGCAATTATCAAAAAGACGCTATGGAATATAATGCTTATTTCATTTTGAGTGCAGTAAGGAGGATGTAATTGCATTAGGAATATAGTCGAAATTACAGTACAATTTTGAAATGTGTAATCAAGCTTGAGAACCCATAACATGGCTCATGTAAGTCGAATTTGAAGAACTAAGAAAGTACATTTTGAGGAAATTCAGGATGTAAATCTGTAAGTATATTTTTGCCATTATTATTACCAGCTAAAGAAGACAGCTTATGCCTTGTCTCTTGCATGTTCTTTTTTAGGGACCCGGCAATTTTACAAAATCTGGCATCTATCGCTAGCCTAAATCCGAAACATTGTATCAAGAAAGTTAACGCGGAATGTGGCACAGCAGCTGATATGTGGCAGTCCACGAAACATTTGCTTTAGTTCATTCAGAAACAAATTTAATCAACCAAAAACGTAAAGCGCCTACTACGAGAGTGTACATGATTTGATTTCAAAGTAGTTCCTAATAAACTATTGGGCACACGTGATGGCAATATGAAGTACACGTGAGTGCAATATCGTAAAATACTGCACGAGTCTGACAGTGTAAAGTTAACGGAGAATAAATGAGTATATAATAAATATAATTATTTCATGATATTAGCATGAAAGAACAATGGCGATATCAAGAGATAATGATTCATAATTGGGTCAAAGATAGCATTCAGGTCCCGTTTAATTTTTTCCCACAACTGATTGGTATTTTGGTCAATCTGTTTACCTTCAATATACCAGAAATGAAGTCTCAAATATTGTTTGTTTTCGAATTTTCGAGGAGTGGAAACAACCTGAACGTGTACTATGCTTATTTGTTTTTGTTAAATCATGGTACATTGATCTTGAAAGATAACGCAATTTTCGGTGTTTCTGAAGAACACTACTTCACCAGGTTTGCTTATGCTTGCACGATCAATTAAGTCAATACACACATTCAAATGAAAGTATCCTTGCAATAAGCTGATTGTGATTGACATGTGACTTGATGTATGTACCTACACATATGTTTTTTTTGTTTTTTGTTTTTTGTTATCTGCACGGACATAATTTAAGGTCTGTCTAAGCTACAAAGTTAAGACTGGCATAGGTTTATTTCACTGAGTCCAACGTGCAAACAAACGACGGTGCCTTTTCCTGAGAACAGCATTGATGGTTCCCATGTGTACATGTAAATATGGTTGTACTTTGTTGTTTGATATATTTTGAAAGTTATTATCTCATTAATGCGTGACTATCAAACAGAATTTATTTTCTTAATGAAATGCTGTTACTTAACGCGTATGTACAATCATCAGGTTTATATGTTTCTTTACCAGCAAGCTGGTGCCTGCGTATTGATTTAATTTATTTGTTAAGTGCTTTTCTATTAGCGAAAAAGCCTAACCCATGCCTGGTTATATAGGGAAATAATGTTAATATTATGCACCATACTATACGAAGTCTTAGACCTAAAATAGGTTTAACAGATGTAAGAATGATGGAGTTTCATGCATTGATATTCTCTGAAACATGGCTTTAACGGAATATTCTAAATGATGAAATAGCTATTTCGAACTACATTGAACTGTAAAGGAATGATGGGTTTACACTTGGATGTGGTGTGACAATTTATGTTTTAACAAACGACATAATCCGGCAATTCTAAACTCTGATTTGAACAGTTCTGCCCTTGAGTATATCTGCGTAGAAATAAATGTTACAGTGACAAAATGTTTGTTGCAAGATTATAAGACAGCCTAGGTGTGACAGAGTTTCGGGAGAGTCTCGAATTATGTGTAAAGAAAGCCCACTGCTGATCCTGAATATTTAATTTCAAAGGAAGATTTTAATAACAACTGTCTCCTCCGATTCAAAATTTCAATCTTGTATCGGTCAAGTAATCTTCATTAATTAATAACCAAGCGAATGAATTTTACAGAATGCTAGAAGTCCCTAGATCATTTAATTTGGAAGGCCAAAATTGAAATTTTCCGAATCTCTGATTGTAAGTTTCTATTAGCAAGGTTTTCAGCAGAGTTTGGCATGAAGGGCTGCTCTCAAAACAAACAGATATTGGTGTCCATGGAAATTTATGATCATAGTTTGAAATTTCCTATCAAGAAAACAACGAGTTATTACAAATTCTAACGTTTCAAGTATTTTATGCATCAACGCTGGCGTTCCCCGGGGATCCATTTCAAAATGTCATCATTGATATTGTAGAGAATAGTGACTCATCGATTGGACTTTTGGCAGATAATACAAATGTATATATGATATTTCACTATCAGAATTTAAACTCCTATTGTAAAATGATAATTGAATGGTCCGGGGTTGACTAGTTATATATGATCAGGACAGGACTGAATCGATAGTGATGTCACGAAAAGGGAATCTTATCTGCCATCTTATAATGTATATGACCAAAACAAACATATAAGACACTAGTCAGCAGAAACAGTATGACATTATTTTATGCAAGAACATCATATATTAGACATAATTCCGATAAAGACTGGGATAGATTAACCTGCTTAAAATAAAATATAAATTGGATGTATTATAGTTTGATTAAATGTACAAATATTATATTTTACAAATTTGTTTATTAAGCGCTCCACAGTTGATACATACGAACAATGCCGGATAAAGAGCTCCTAGACAAACTGATTTGGAAAGCCTAAACTCTCGTCTTTACAAGCATACACTGATTAAGTTATTTAAAATGTATTACGACTTAGCACCTGTATATCTTGAAATCCTACTTTTAACTGTAATGACTAAACTATTTGTAATTGATACAACTCACAAACTTTGCAATCATCCTTCTTTAGTATCTATCCTTTGCTTCTGTTGGTTTCTTTCTTCGTTCTTATTTTCGTATATACTTGAACTTGTATATATGTGTCCATTGCAAACGTTTGTTGTAGCCACTTGTGCCAGCATCATGATTTAGTTACGGCTAGGAGAACCAGTGCTCCTAATAAATTCTATATTTGTTCTTGCATTTGCCAAATTTTCATTAAATAATATGCTTAACACAAAATGTATTTCTTCATCATGTTGCAATATTTTATCTTGCGCACAAGGCTGATGTTGCCTATTTCAATATTATCACAACTGCTCTTGTCCTTTCTTCTTTATGAAACTTTGAATATCTTGTGTCATTTCTGAAACTAGAAAATGAACACTTTTCATAACGTACAACGTATTCGTAGATAGAGATTTGACTCCAATTTGCATCCCATTCAGCCATAACACTTTTCGTCCTATACAACCATTACGCCTGCGCCTCATCCAATCATGACGCTTCTATCCCATACATACCGCCATGAAAATGAATAGGCATTATCAGTTAACATCAAAAATTCTGCTTTCGTGTTAATATCGTCAAATATTTATAAAATTTAATTTAATCTGAGGCTGCAGATTCTACCATTACTTAAATTTGGTTTAAACAATTCCAAGTTTTTATTTTGTATGCGCTGTCCTCAAATGCGAATTTTGGATACATACATTAAAAAAGAAACTGAGTAATCGTAATATCATTTCATTATGCCTAAATATGCAATATGCGGTGGCAATCCTTTAAGTTGTAAAAGGAAGAAATATATTGATCATATTTACATTCGTTCTTATACCAGTACTTAATTAATATCCAGCAGGAACGTAATACTAGTTAATGGTTTCAACACCTATCATACCATCTGTGAAGAGGTTTTAGTTGGTGTTGATGTTTGTGGAGGCTACTAGTTATAATGAAGAAGACTACAACGCGTCGTTTCCTATGACAGTCCAAAGCAAACAAATATATATTATTTAGACAGCCCAGAATGCGTGAATATTCGTATGTTTTACTTCCAAATGGCGGCTTCTGGTAAATCAAAATATAAGCGAAGCAACTCTTTAAAATATTTCCTTTCAAAAGAGAACACTTTTGAACATAATCATAGTTACTATTTCATCATTTTATTTTGTGTGCTTATGTGTATTGCACGGCAATCATCGCAAGTGACCTTTCCTTCAAACAAAATGAATTGGAACGGTAGAGGAGGAATGATTATGCTATTATTCCCACATGTGGACCAAGGATGATAAAGAGCGTATTTGGGGCAGATCTTCTCACGATTTGGTCTGATCGTGCTCCTGGAGGTCAGGAAGAAGCCATATAGGTCTCAGCCCCTGTGAAATGCGTACATTCGACATCACCATGAAGACCTGTCTGTGCCTTTTCGCTCTCGTTGTAGTAATTGGTAAGCCACATGTTGCCGTATTTATTCTATCAAATATCTTCCGTTTTTAACGCAAGTATTCGTGAGACGGAAAATAGGTGTATGAATAATTAATGTCTAGGTTTTGCCTTTAAGGTGTTATTTTATGTTTTAAATATTGTGCTTAAATTGTTACAATCTTCAGGAACATATAATCTAGGTATCACAGATTCAATATAAGAATGCCCCTGTCCTGCGATACAATCAAACAAGGAAGAAATGACATGTAGGGTGGAAATATTTTTTCATGCAGTCGACTTCTGAGAGATACGACAAAGCCATTCGTCCAATTCACAATTTCGCGTTCGTCACATACAGCATAACGTTTAGAGTAATTTCATAAGATAAGAATTTTAATGCATTAATATCTTTGAAATTCTTCCAGAGTTGATTTATATCTTTTCAACCAGAAATTAAAAGACAGAAATATTTATTTCCCCGATAAGAGATGATGTCCTATTTTGTCAAATTAGAAAATGAAATTGTTCTTCCCTTTTTTGCCTTAGTAACAGAAATTACACAATTTGCTAGCTATTTTCATATTATCACTTTGCCAGTGTCAGTATCTACTTTGTATCACATTACTGGTTTTAGAATTTTGATAAGAAAGCGAACGTTATGTATATACCACCTTTCAGAGCATATCATGCAGCGTATGATCAACAATTTTATTAAGCCGCTTCAAAGTTAAACGTTACATGGTCTCTCTCAAGAAAATTAGTTACAATATACTACAAACTATGTTTTTACAGTGCGAACGTTTGATTTTCTACACTGCCACATCAAATATTGTTAGCTACAATCAGCATATAAGTTTTATATTGAAATCAGGATAACAACATAATACGTTGGACATATACTAGAGTAAAATGCTTCTTTGCAGGTATTGCATTCAATAGTGAAACTTTATCTCTTTTGGTCTGGTCATCGGACAACTCAGAAGGGTGGAATGTAGTTGCTGTGTTTGTTTATTATGATACATGCAGGTTTTATTGATTTTAATATTGTTTGTGGACATGTATCACGAAAGTTGTGAATATGGAGATACAATGAAATGTATGATTTGTGCCATTCCTTTATTTCCTTAGTGAAAAATTCTGCAACGAACTAAATGGCCGCACATGTTTATTAGGTTTATATATATATATATATATATATATATATATATATATATATATATATATATATATATATATATATATATATATATATATATAATTGAGGTCTTGATCTTTAACACAAAATGGCTTGTAGTTTAATATAATGCTTAAATTGATCAATTCTTAACAAAGCAGTATTTGTTCTCATCAAAGCTAATTTCAGCGGGATATTGTGGGAGTGTTTCTTTCCTGACTATGAGCACCTTATTATACTTGTTCTCCAAAATAAAAGAGTTGTCAACTGCAATATAATAGTTTTAATCAAATTCCTTATAAACGTGAGATAACTAATTCTCGTCCTAACTATCCAGCTAACTCATAAGACAGCAATAGATGTAACTACGTAACGATGAAAGTATTTTTTGTAAATAAATAAATACAGTAGTTACTGATAAATGTATGTGTTATTCCGACCATTTCAGTAAATAAAAACCAAGTTAATTTCACATGCATATAAGAGCGGGGTTCTTTTAAATTGTTTAATTCAAGATACGGAAAAAATGCTGTTTTTAATATCAATTTTTATTTTCCTTATTGACCTTTTATCACTTCCACTTTCAATGTGTTTGAACAGCAAGTGAAATTCAGATTTACAACACATACAATGCGACAGCATTGGTCGCTATATAAAACCTGTATAGAATTTCTCAGGTCTAAACCGTATGCTACTCTAAAACAGAGAGAGAGAGAGAGAGAGAGAGAGAGAGAGAGAGAGAGAGAGAGAGAGTTCACATTATCCAGATATAAACTGCAGCCAACATTATTACACACACATGCTCATTAATTTTTATCCAGCCTAGAATAAACAGAAATAGAGTAATTTAATTTTCTAAAGTAGACGATGAACGGATTCATAGACTATCAAAAAATATAAACTGGTTTAATAAGTCGTTCAATATCTCATACCCATATTGTTTTATTAACTTCTACACAGTATATTATATATTTCTCAACCACGTTCTCATCTTAAGAACTGTATACTGTCTCCACAGATTCTTCTGCAAAAGTGCATAGACACAATATACAGATTATTCCTTACATATCTGCATTCAAATTAAAAATATTCTGTAAAGCCCTATCGATGAATATACTTTCTATATAAATAAAGTGTGGGTTCATCCTTGAGATTACAGAAGACAACATTACAACGTTCCTTTCCGGTAGAGTGATTCTCTATAGCGCAGCCGTTCATCTAATGAGAGTACGGCGGGTTCAAATGTTTTGCAATGAATTTAGTTTTTTATATTGAGGCTACTTCATTATAAGGCGACAACACTTATTTTACAGTATGAATTTGAAGTCCTGCAAAGAGCATTATGGTTAGGAACCCCTTTGTTATTCAGATTTATTTTGTCTTTCGTAGCAGTTTTGTTGAACATTCTCAAGAGTTAGATTAGGACGAATTGATCCATATAACGTCATACTAAATCTAGAAATTAACTCATTATTTAGTACCGTACATAAAAATGGAATGACTACGCACATTGAAATGTGCATTATTTACATTACAGTGTACGTAAAGGGAGAGTCATGTCCATCTGGACACGTCACTGACTGTAGGTTGACAACATGCACAGGAAATGATTGGGTTCTTGGTTGTGTGGACAACCTCTGCACATGTTCTCATACTGGAGGCGGCTCGCACGGTAAGAATTATTCCATATTGTCCATTTGCATTGCTTTATACCTACAAGACGTGTATAGACCGGCTAAAACGAGGTGCACTATGGATATAATATATACAAGTCTGCCTAGAAGGTAATTATATATAGAGAAATTTTTTAATATGCCAGCTAGGAATGTTGTGACTGATAAAGTTTATATTTTAGTTCAGTACGGATTGGGGGAGAGGGAAAGTACTAACCAGAGAACCATTTTAGTCATATCATATACAAACAATACCTTACTATTATAAATTAAATAATGAGTTCGATTTGCGCGTGCATATTTATATATAATCAACCTAACAATGGTAAAGATATTTCCAACACAAATTACTCTTTTCAAGATACATGCAGATCAGCATAAACAAAATATAGAAAATAGATGATATCACACAAATTATCAGAATGAATCTTGTGAAACACACACTACAAAAAAAAAAAAAAAAAAATTCTTGGGTCATAATGTGTCTCAATTACTAATCCGTCCAAATATTCAGTTCTTCAACACCCGCCTTGTCATGATATACATGCAAACTTCCAAATGGATTTAAATATAAGAACATCGAGTCAGAAAAAAATAGACCACAATATATTGATGTGGATGATATGTATATGTGATGCGGCTCTCATTGTCCCTAAGCCGCCATCATTTAAAGTGATTTGTCGCATCTTCAAAACAAAACAAAAGTTATGTATGACAGTTATTGAATTCATTCAGGTGGCTTTAAGATGTTTGAGACCTTCTAGGTGAACAGGAAATTAATACTCGCAACACCTCCGTGATATACCTGCGTGCGTGCTGTTTATGTAAGAACAATGAAGATGATGAATTCTGGCGGCAAACATTAAATATGAAAGAGGTTTGACCGCAAGGGTTCAAAGGCCTCCTGAATGTGCCGCCAAACTTCTGCAGATAGCAAGTCTTGTATTATGATTATTCTTACAGGACCAATTACTAAGTATATAAAATATATAATAAATAACACCCCCACCCATTTGCCCTGTTCGTAGCACTGAAAAGGGCAATACAATAGCTTGTGACAATCGCATGTATTAGTTCCTTTGGCGTAACAAAAAAACGTATACGCCTGACATCCGCGAATTAAAGTTAAAGGATTATCTCTTTACTGCCAAAAATATACAACAATATAATAACTTTGATTTTTAAAACAAGACTTCATTTCACCCTGAACTAAACAGTGTTGTAGAGTTCAGAGTCACGCATTATGTACAATTTACCAGAGTCCCTTTTAGTGTGAAAATAATTTTGCCATTCATATTTTAGGTATATTTTGTACTTTAAAAAATACATTAAACTGTATTTAGATTATATTGATTCCATGTTGAACAAAGGATTTACTGATATCTAAAACGTTGTCGAATCGATTTAGAACCTGTGATATTTCATGTAATATAACTTACCGTAGCCCGAAGTATCTCTTTTAATTTGCTAGTTCAAACTCAATTCGCTCTCTTCAGTCTGATGCCATATTGATCTGTACTTCACTGACCGACATTCAAACAGTTGAATTTTAAGTTTATTAGAAGTCTGAAAATGCGTGAACTCGTGATTGGGGTGGGGGGGTGGGGGGTGGGATGACACAAATTCATCATGCAATAATTTTTGTTGAAAGATATCATGTCTGAATTTAATACAATCTTTCCAACAATTTCCTCAGATGATGGGTTTAAAATTCACATGATTGATAAATTAATGCTTTTTTTCTCATGATCTACAATGTTAGCTCGAAATCTGTGTATGCATGCGTTGTATTTGTTTATTTTTTATTTCTTTATTTATTCAAATAGCTTGCACGTCCAACGGTGATTGTGGCTCTGGGCACAACTGTGATCGAAACCAACACTGGCGTTGTGTCCAGGGCACTTGCCACTGCACAAATAATAATTAAGCGATAAAGGTAACACATCTGTCGTGTTATTGTTGTTTTTCTTTTGTTTGATTTTGTTCCTTTTTACAGGCAGTATATCCACTACTTATTGTGCTAGTCGTCCTTTTAACCACAATTGGGGATGCAGTATTTAGAGTAAAGTAATTTAGAGAGTTACCTAAAGTTGCCATAAATTGGGATTATTGAGATTTTCATTGATTTTTTCTTGTGAATCATCACTAACCATGAATTATGGGTGTTTTGTTTGTTGTTAAAGTTTTAGGGATATATTACCATCGAAATTTAGAAAAGAGACTGACACGACACTCAGGAAAGTTAAAAATATTCAGTTTGAAATACTTCAAAGATGATTCCTATGGCTATATAATGGGAGTCTTATTAGGGAGATATGCATTCCCCCTTGACATAAGAAGACAATCCATAGTAACGGGAATTGGACCGCTTCCGTCTGTTACAATGAATGATTGCCTAAGATATATAACGTATATAACGTCACATGACCTTATGTGATGTACTATACCTATTATTGCCTTCTGCCGCTGAAATTGCATCTCCGCCTGCCAAGGTTTTGATATGTTATCTTATCTACAACTTGGCGGATCGATCAGATATTTTAGTGCTTTGTCCTAACGACATCTGTTGGATTTCATGAGTTGCCTCCCTTAATATGTAATGCCCACTAACCAATAACGTGTAACAGCGGTGCATTGTTCACCAAAACTGGTAGAAGCGATTGACTTCAAAGGGATACTTTGTAAGTTTAACATTGAAGTTTAAACTATGTACAAGAGAGAAGCCATTTGGTGTATTTGAAGGAAAGTATGTATTTGTGCAAACACGGATCGGCAGTGGAATAATGGTTATTTATGAGTCGACACCAGTCGTGTGCGTCCCCTTTCTCATTCATGTACGAACAGTGCCCAAATTTGAAAAACTTGATTTCGATTGGATCCGGTGGTTTGCCCCCGCATGCAATGAAATTCACAGACAAGAAGTAATGAAATATCCGATCGAATCGCCAAAGTTCCGATAGGTTAATATATCGAAATCTTGGCTAGCAAAGATGTGGAAACTAGTGTCTGATGAGGATAAAGTATGTGAAAACAGTTCAGTGGGCTGAAAGCAAGAATAGCATAATATATAGTCGGAAAACCTGACTTAAAATTTCTTGAAAAAAATTTCCTATAAATAAATTAAAACTGTGAACGTAGAGGTGTAAACATCAATCTAAATGAATATACTTAACTTCATTGAAGTTTATCAATTCGTTAATTAAACTACACATGCAATTAATTAATTAATTTATGTGAATACCAATTACAGAATGTCAGGAGCATTGGAGTACAAAATATCACAATATATTTTTGGTGAAGTTTTAGGAATTTTTCATGCACACATTTTGATGCTGTTTCTCGACAATTTCCAATGTATCAAGCTTACTTGTACAGAGTTTGAATTCTTATTAAGACTTTATCATTTCAATACCTTTTGGCAGCCTTATTTTCGTCATGACTACTTTTCCGTCATTGCAGCCCCAACGAACCAATGCAAAATACAAATCTACTTGGTGCCTATTTATAAATAGTTTGACTTTTATTAAACGGAAAAGGCATGTTAAAATATATTGTGCGTCTGGTTAAAATAATAAAACATACCTTGACCTTAGTTTAAGCAGACTTAAATCAAATGAAATTTATTCATAAACAGCAGCTCGCAGGATCATCAAAGTATAATGGATACTTTAAGATGTGGGCTCGTCAATTTAGTTTTGATACATCAAGATGTGGAGTGATACATCTTAATTTTGCAATTTTTGTTGCCCTCCACGGCGAGTGATTAGGCTATACTGGAGGGCAGCAGCGTCTATCTATGCAGTCTTCATTTCGTCGTTTGTCTGAAAATTAACGTTGATTAGTGGGTCGGCTTGATAGTTTTGCCTTCTATGCAGTTATAGAGACAGTTTTCTGGCGCGGTAAAGGCTGGATAATGTAGAAGGCACGGTAAGGACTGGATAATGTAGACTGCACGATCTCCGTGTTAGTAAGCTGTCTCTGGTCTATCCTCAATAGTGAATACTTTGTTTGTATTAGCTGGTCAAATTAAGTCCAATATCACCTGGGAGCAGAAAATGTTAATTGGGGATAGCGTATATTGTGCATTTCGGGGATTTAAGAATCAATTTAGACTCGCCAAAAGTTTGATGCCGCACGAGTTAATCAAGTAGTTATGCCTTGTTATAAAATTGGTTTGTCTATCAATCAGATCTTATCCATTATGATAACGCCTTTCAAGTAAAATTCAGTTCTGCTTGAGAGAGAATCAAAGAGCGAATGAAAGTATCGCTTGTTCATAGTGAGAATATGTTTTTCTTACGAAGCAGAGCTTGAATCTCAAGCAGCGCTTAGTGTCTCATTTTGATTAGGACAATATGCATTGTGTTGCCTGTATCAACATTGAACTAATCCTTGAGGGAAAGCCATTGGTTACAAAAAAGGCTGAATTAATAAGTATCTATCCCAGGATAACTGGGTCATTATTCACACCTTTTCCGACATCTGTTATAACTGAGAATCAAAACAGGAATCTTTTTCTGTTTTCAGGTGTTTCAGAGCTGGCATTTCAAGCAGACTGATTTGTAATCGTCGCAACTGGTTATTTTTTGCAATAAAGGTTTATTGTTCAATTCTTGACATTGGTTTTAATACTTTTCGAAATGATACTAATCATCCGAGGCCAAAGATCTATCGCGGACAGGACCATTATCAACCTGGTAACTTTATGTTTGTCCATCTATCCATCTGACTATCAATCAATAAACTTTCAAGAACAGATTAATTTGGGATATCTTCCATCCATCTTATCAGTTAACTATATACAATGTGTTACAACTCTATGGTCATAAGGATAAATAACAGAAAAGAAGCAATAACAATAAGTTCTGTAGACCTTAATAAACAATTTAATTATCAAAGTTACAAATGAAAATGGGAGAGGAACTTAGAGTAGTATGAACTTAATCCAAAACTAGGGGTGATAAAGGTTTATGAAAGTCCTATAATTTCAAAACCGGATATGTACCGGTCCTCCAAGAACTGTGACGTTTTCAAGAGGGTCGTGTCCAGAATTTCAGCGAATAATTGCTAACAGCTCTAGAATAGTATGATAGTCCAAATAATGAGCACTTTCTATTTCCACCGAACAGTGCAAACAAATGTTTTTCCTCTTGAATAATATCTGAGTTAAACATAAAACACTTCTGCAGACTTACAACAGGAACACAAAAGGTGTAAATGACTCCAACATCGGAATTAAACTAATTGCTTAATTATCTCCTTATATATACCTTCGATTGAGACTCTATTTCGCAATAAACCCCACGTCACGGAATACACTAATGATCTTGCGTCGATTTGGCCTATTCATGTCACCTAGCCCAACAAACGGGAAGTTACAGAATTATTCTACAAACGTATAAACCCCATCAGTCATTGAGAAATTAGGTCACAGGCGCCATTTATATCTCATAAGTAAGAATATCATTAGTAATTGTAAAACTTTCCAAGGTAATTTACCATCTAAACAAAGTCAGGTGACATGCAAAAATTTTTAACAAAGGGTATTTTTTACAATTTATAACCATGAATAAAAATTACGAAATTCAATAAAATAACGTATCAAGAGTTAAAAAGAAATATGGTTGTACATAAAAAAAATGAAACCCCTTAAAAATGAAAATACTTGTGAACCACGTTGTTTTCGGTTTTACGGTTTCTATATAGAAACGTAACTTGTCACATGAATAAATACGGTTGCTCCACATAGAAATATTCTCCTCATAACAAGAAAATCTGGGAAGTTTGTAACTTTAATGTCCATAAAGCAGCAAGGCTTCTTAGCCTTGGCGATCACATGTGGTTTCAATTTCTCAAGCGTGCAAAACTGTTGTTGTTGTGAGTGAAGAGACACGACATGACTCCTTAATTACATGTATGTAATTATTTTTCTCGACTGGAAATCATTTGATTGAATATGACCTTTGAATTCTGCTTTGTCGGTTTCCGTCGGCAAAGCATTTAAAGCGACGCTACATACCGGTTAATAAAGCCTAACATTACATTTATAAAATAAGCAAACAATGTTTTATTAATCATGTATATCTATGAATAACATCAATCGCAGATGCTCAGCAGATAAACATAGTCTATGTTAAATATCTTACCTAGAAGCCTTTAGATATTAACACATGTAATTAGCCTGAAACCCTGAATCTTTTCAAATGAACAAAGGCTTCACATTAGCCTATTGTCAGCCATATCTGTGACACAGATCAAACCACTGCAGCACCAGTTAACAGTAATTAATCTGTTCCGGCGTGGGTCAACAATATAGTAGATTCTAGTTATATGGGGTATTGTTTTAGCCTAAATTTGAGATTATGGATCGAAACTTGTTTCTGTGTTGAGATTTGTAGGGTTTCGGCTTTCTGGAAGAAAAAAAAAAAAAACGGGATATTAAATAAGGCCAAATTCGGGACTAAAAAAATCGGTCTTGAATGGGATTCCGGTAAATTGGGATTTAGGTTTTGAGGGGTTTCACGAGAGAGAGAGAGAGAGAGAGAGAGAGAGAGAGAGAGAGAGAGAGAGAGAGAGAGAAAACAACTCACATACAGACTAATTATCTCATTCAATTACAGTTTTGATTATTCACTTCAACAATATTTAACCAACCAGCCAGTCAAGATAGGTTTTTGCCAATCTGTTGGCCAAATGTCTGGTTTTCATTCAGAATTCCAAGTACTGATTAACATTTTATTGAGTTCATATTTTAAAATATTTCTAATATCTGATATAACTCAATAAAATCAACAGTCAAACGGCTGTAGATCTGTGGCTACTCTGTTTGAATTTGTAGGCATGCTATGCATGGCATCATATGATATTTGAAATACTTTGACGGCATTTGTTGTGGCCCTTCGTATTACCTAGCATTGCCCTTGAAACGCGATAGTATGACTTACACAAGTTTCATTTTTTAGCATATTTGAGATATGCTTTGTCTTAAGGGTCCAGTTAAATATCTGATGTTCTTACCGATATGAATAGGTCGAGTCAGACCTCAAGCAGAATAACTGTGATTGTATTAGTGAGGAGGAAGTTCAGAGTGAAAATAAAACTGTTAGTATTACCAGATATTTTTGCAGAGATAAAACGCTGGTGAGAAACATTTCTGGAACAACCTGATGGAAAGAGACTTACACATACACCAAAAAGCCACCACTACCAAAAATGTCTGCAACAGTGGCAATCACTATCACACGCAGACGAACCCGTTTCGGAGAAGAATTTTATACCAGGCACGCAGAATTAACAGCAGAAGAACAAGCTGGCTTTTGTGATATGCCTCTAAAGTTCATTGTGATTCTTATTCAGTCATGACTACCTGACAGAAAAAGCCTAACTATCGCTATATCTAGATATCTTTTTCTTTTAAGTATGGCTAAGATACTTGAATGCATTTTAGTTTGTTTAAGAATAAAACATGGAAGCTACAGGGTGATATTGATGTCAGTTAGTCAGTTATGTTTATTAGTTATTTACTTTCTTTTTTATACCCCTTGTTTCACATCAGCCTCTTCGGGTCAGTGGATGAGGACGTGTTCGTCACTGAAAACGGGTTGTTCAGTAACTTTTGTGATATTGGGTAATAGAAACCTAAGTAGTGGTCACTACAACCGCTTGCTGCAAGGTATTTAACTGGGTGTTGGATAGCAACACACTGAAAGCAGGCAAGTTCAAAGGGGTGTTGATGATATATTGCCGGTATTGGCTAAATGAGTACTAGGTGTTTGTTGGTAGATAAGTGGGTTATGATCACTCCAACATCATGTTGACGATATAGTGTGAGTGATAGATTTAGTTCACTGAGAATGTGTCACACCAACGGCATTTTGATGGATTAGTTTTTGGTAATGGTAGATAATCGGTTACTGATCACTCTAGTGGATTGGTAATAGTACAATGTGGGTGCTGGTTGGTAGATAACTGAGGTTCGGATACCAGATAACTGAGTGCTGGGCACGTATTGATTCGTAGGTATAGTTTTAACGGTCAGCACAAATTTCCCATCAGATGGAATGGAGACCCATTATGCTTGAACTGGGGAAAACATCTCATTAGAAGTCATGAAAACCGAAAACAAAAAGTATAAATGCATTATTAAATTCCCATATTTTAATTAGCTAGTCTCCAGAAATCTCCTATGTTACCTACAAACTGGAATACGGCTGTTCACATATAAATTTCCGTGGACTAGACATTTGGTATATCCATTCTTCTTTATATTTTTTCTCAAACTAGAACCCCTTACAATCTTATATTTACGTAAAAGGTGTAGTGCCAAAAAATGTTGCAATCTCCCTTTGGCTTAGCGTGAGAAAAATATTTTCTAATGTGTCACAAAATGAACTGACAGCGTAATTACCGTTGTCAAAATACTCACAACTTTACAGTAAATATTAAATGTGTGCAGGTCAAATTCGTTAGTTTAAAAATGTAACAAAACTTAAAAAAGAACCAGTAACATTTTCAATATACGTCTTCAAATCTGGGGCACAATTTGTAAAGAGCAAAATAATTAATGTAATTGTTAATTATCTACTCTAGTTTTGCCAAGATACTCTGCGCCTATATCAAAGAAAGAAGAAAGCACTCCTCATGCGATGACTCAATCACAAGTTCACCGACTGAGATTTGAATTAAAATTGATGAACTATTTGTAAGTTTTATGCAAAAACATAACTGGCTGACATTAAGGCTGGCCCAAAAATTGTCTGTAAACTTACTTGGTCCCACAGCAATGACATTAGTTTCTTTGGATTAGTGTAAGAAGCACAACCGATTGAGAGTAAGAATGGCGAAGTAATGTTTTATAAAGTGTCACATATGTACCAATGTTTAGAGAGACTCGTCAAATCGTTACATTCCCTTGTGCCAGGAACCTTGATACCGTATTTAATATGTGATGTCTCCTTTTAAATAGAATCATACCAAGATTGGATGCTTAATGTCAGTTTCACATTGTACCCCAGGGACACTTCTGTAATGGCGGCCTAATGTTTATTCCCATGATCATATAATCCGCTGTCTCCATAGGATCTTGCTTAAGTGTCAAACAGACCCATCAATTTACAGTGTTACAGTTTGACACCAAAGCACATTGACGGACAATTGTGATGTAGCCTCTGTCTCGTATAGTAGTAGTATTGCCCTGTTTAACATAGGATGCCACTTTGTCCCAATATTATCATGCTGTACTACTTTCATTTCTGGTTAATTTCCGTTAAATCTGATTCATTGTCAGCCCTTATTAAATCATTTTCTAATCAGTCACGGCATCTGCAGTATCGAAACAATCATAACACTTGTCATCTTTAGATGCGATGATTATAGATGATAATTAAAACTAATCCAAACGAAGTAAACGTCGTGTTTTAGCAAGAATAAGACATATGTTTATGCCATTTCCTTAAAAATAGGAGAAGAACTGAGTGGAAAGTTACACAGATTATGAATTAAACGTTGACATTAGCTCCTATCAACGTCTATGGGAGTCACAAGAGGAGTCGGTTTCAGCAGACAAGTTTCTGTCTAGTCAACAGGAAGCGCAAAACTAGTTGTGTGAAAATACAAATCAAATTTAGAACTTTTGCACTTGGTGATATTAAAGTACTCGTTGGTTTCCAATAATAATAATAATAATAATAATAATAATAATAATAACAATATTTACAATAATATTAAATGGTGTAAAACTGTATTTTTTGGTGTATTTAAGAAAGTATTTTACCAATGGATTGGAAAAGCGATAAAGTTTATGTTCTTCAAAGCACCTTTGAAATACTAGAAATAAGATTCAATTTATTTCTCAAACTAATATTCCAACATTTCCGCAATTGAAAGATGGGAACGTAAATTGGACTATGTAATATGAATCTTCACAGAGGAGAATGAAGAGAAATATTAATTTGTCATGAGGGTGGGTTGAGTCTATGAAGGATGTCTGTGGCCCAAAGAGGTTCCAAAAAAAGAGCCAAGCACAAATTTTATTTTATTTACCCAAAATGAATTTACCGCGGCAGCAACGTTACTGTGTTTGTTACCTATCAGTACTGCATACACACATATCAGTATTACTGATTGTAACTGTACTTGTATCAGCAGAAGCTGTGCATTGATTTTCTCCATAGTGTGGCATAATCTAAAGCATGGAACTTGCACTAGCCAATAATTTGATGCTTGCAAAAGGGAAATATATAGTTGAGGTTATAATATTTTTGCATTGAAGAATACTTGGGGTTGCTAATATACTGATGTTGATTACTTGTCAGGAAATCGATTCTTAAAGTATTGTAAGCGAATTAATGGAGAACTCAACCAGCGGTATTAGCTTACCAAATGACTGGAATATAAAACGTGTAATGCCTAAAGAGAGATCGCATTGTCTCTTAAACGAATCGTGCAGAGATATCAAATAAACACAACAAATGTTATTTTCTTAAGCCGAAACATATTTGGAACACAATGATAAATTGGTCAATACGGGAGTCAATTTAGAGATGGAACGAAATAAACTTGGGTAGATTTTTGAGGCAAATAAAAATGACAAGAATCTGCAGATTATTGTGCATGAAAAAGTACAGTCGCAAAACAGAAATAACTCGACCACTGGGTCTGATGCGAATGAAGATTTTGATGATGTTGGTGATCAGGATATCCAAGAGCATTCTAATTAAACAAATGCTTTTGGACATTAATATAGGAATGGCACCCGAAATCACTACTAGTTTGAGTATCTCCAAAGATTTTAATGATGACGCAGAAGAATAGCAGAGTAAATATTGACAACAATATATTGACGCTATTAGTAAAAAGCAAGAATATTCCAAAACAATATAGGTAATTTACCAACGCATCAAGATATTTGATGTTATTGGATTGCAACGCATAGAGTGTGGCTTAGCTTGGGTTGGCGCTGTTCTCTGTCTTGATGGGTCATTTGGGCTGATGAGGTACTGTAACGAAACTTCTGGTTTGCAAATGATTTTCATGATGACAATTATAATAAGGAGCCATTTTGTCTCAGAAAGGCTGATTTAAACATTCGTTACCATAAAGTAATTTCCTGTGTAGGTTACCAAAACCACATTGAAGAAATTTAAAACACTTAATCCAGGTCTCGCTGTTAACGTGCTCAGTAATGACAAAGAATTTTATCTTCTCAATCACAGAACGCATTGACGAATTCGGATTGATTTGATGATGTTGAGTGAAATGAATAAATCAGAATCGCCATCGCATTATGCATGGATACCGAATTTTACTCAGTTACGTAACTGACACAGTAAGAAATATCCATGAAGACGATGCATGCATGTATAAGTAGTAGAGTATAATTGATGATTCTCTCTCAGAGACCCTTTTGCCTTTCAAAACGTTGTACGTTAACATTTTTATCAGCAGCCCTTTTTAGCTCAAAATGATGACTTTTCGATAGTCAGTGTAAGGGTGAGGGTTTCTGAGATAGGATCATCAATTATACTATAGCAGTCTCTCTTATTGTTACAAAATGTCATATTAAACAAATGAAATATATATAATGTCCTTCTGTCATCCAATCCGACATGTTGGATTTGATCTAACAAACAGATTTTGTAAGAGATTTGATTCAATCAAATCAGCGTCATGTTATACTGGTATAAAACCTAAAATAATAAGCGATTGTATTAAAAAAGTTGGATATCATATGTCACCAAAGTATGGATCAGTATGGTTATTCGCGACTGAAAATGATGTGCGAATAGCAGGTTGGGCATATGATGTAACGACCTTTATTGATAACATGGTCGATATTTTATTTGATAACGATATTTCTAAAGCCGCACAAAGTTAAATTTTTATTGTTTGCTATAATCTTTTTCGTATTTGCTAACTCTCATTGGCAGAATATCTGTTAACATACTGTCAATGATACGGAACTCGCGTATTAAATCGTCCATATCATATTTTATACCACGCAAATAAGATCGTATCTGATCAAGTAATTTTTTGTAAGTGATACTTGCTGTTTTACAAGCATTTTTTTTAGTGGTAAGTCGAGGCTCAATTTTTTTACACGCTGCTGCAAGAGAAACACCGACACCAGATATTATTAACAAAAAAGGATTTAATGATGCGCCACTTGAAATTATACCAGAGCTAGTCATTAACAACGGTAAATATGATATCACTCGAAGTATTTTGGGATAGTATTTGTAACATTTTTTTACGCATCAAAGATTTTTATGATAGTATCTGTAATATTGCATTAAGGCGTCCACATCTTGTTTTGGAATGTTTTCTGAAATATGATTGAAATCGACTATATTTTTTTTTCATTATATAATATGTCTTTACAATAGTGTCATCTAGGTAACTAATTGAGGAGTTTCACATACAAATTCCAAACACCACCAGTATAATGCTCTGGTTAAACTTTTATCAGATGCTTCCAGTAGAAATGTTTCTTCAGCATCTTTATTTATTATAACAGATACAACTCCAGAAAAAGTATCGATTGAATGACGCCATGGAAATGTAGTAAATATACTGAATTTTGCAATACTAAATATGGACAGCCTATATATACCAGTGATTTCTGCGGTATGTTTGAGAGTGTTATCTTGCAGTGTCCTTACTCCTAATCCTGATGCTACTGTGTATACTACGTTGAAGATCTGCTTGTGAGGAATTCCAGCAAGTAACTTTGTTACCAGATTTGTTTTTTCAACGATATTAGGAATTCCACTAACAATATCGTTAAGTTTTGTATTAATGTCAACAAGTTTTACGTCAACAATTGGTGGACTTCCAAAAAATTCATTAATAGATCTGTTTATATTTCTACGAAAATTCAGGAATGTTTGTACGTGATTGGTAAAATCAGTTTTAAATGCGTTAATTTCATTATTAACTGTTTTTATTGCCATTACTTGATTGCTAGCGATCTTAGTATCGCTATCGTCGACGTATTTCTTTGTTGCTGCGTCGAAATCTGTTTCTGGTGTTCTGAGATTATTAATACCGTTATTGTTCATGTTGAGGAATGCGCGCATTATACCACCGCGCACTAATAAGTACTTAGATTCCTGATCATCAACATATTTTTTTGTCGCTGTGTCTGATTCTGCGACTGGGTTTCCAAGGTATGTAATTTTTTTCCCTGACATAATAATGTCACCAGTAAATACATCGCCAGCTTTATTAACATAATCGTTAACGGACTTGCCCGAATCTTGTATTTTACCTTGATTAGCAAAAGTAACTATATTATTAACAACCGCGGTGGGAATTCGTATAAGTACATCTGATAGTTGTATATTACTTGTTTTTAATCGTCCTTCTTTATCTTGAAAAATAACAACTTGATTTTGATCGACACTTGTGATATTTAATAAATTAGTAATTTCATTTCTGAGCTGATCAAGAGTTGCATACTTAGATAAATCAGCTTGCTGAGCAGTTGTTGAATCTCCTACTAATGTTCCAAATTTTGAATAAAAACTCATTATTTAAAATTGTTTGACAAACATTATATAGCATAAAATTATATAATAGTAATGGCAAAATCGTCTATATTAAATTTTGATACAGAACGTTTGGTGAAACATAAACATAACAATGAGCTTCCAGATTGTCATTATTGGTAGAACTGGATCTGGCAAAACAAACTTGCTTATGAATTTACTTCTCGGAGATAATTTTAACTACGATCGCGTTTATATTTACACGATTAACCCGCAACAGGATAAGTACGAATTACTTAGCAATTATAATGACAAACTTCGTGATGATCTTGAGGCTGGCGAAGATTTTTTTATTATCAGACAACCAGAAGAACTTATTCCAGTTAATCAACTTGATTCGTCCGAACACAAGATAGTTGTTTTTGATGATATTCCGCTAAACAACGAGGAAATGAATAAAATCAGATCGTATTTTTCACTGTCGCGAAATAAGAAATGTAATTCTATTTATCTTGCTCAAGGATATTATAATGTCGATCGATTTATTAGGCGAAATACTGGTTGTTTTATATTATTTCCAGGACTTGACAATGTCGATGTTAGAAATATCGCGAACAAACAATGCGGCGACGTAACGAAAGATAAATTTATTGAACTATATCGTCAAGCAACGGCAAATAAATATGACTTTTTCTTGTTTGATAAATTAACAAATGATACGAGTAAAATGTTTCGATGTTGTATTGAAAATTATCTGCAGTAATTTTTATACAAAATGGAAAGACAAGCGAAGTACAGAAAACATATAGAAGATCTAAAAAAACTTGCTCAATCTCAAGCAAGATTTAAACAGCTAGTACAGCAAGCACGACGTGGCCAAGTGGTTGCAGCAGAAACAACAGCAACCGCTCTCAAACCAATTACTGAAGCATTACTTGGAAAACAACCTGAAACTAAACCGCTATCAGAAGAAGAACTTAAGCGACTACAGGAAAAAGGTTTACTCGGACTAGCTAAAGAACAACAAGAAGCAGCTGCTGGAAGAATTATTGAGAGATCTGAAGAAGAAAAAAGAAGATTAGCTAATGCACTTGTAGCAAATATAGTTAATCCTGCTGCAAGACAAACTACACTAGATCGGCTGATAAATAATCCGCTGGAACTTGAACAAAGATTAGCAGCATTAACAACACAAGAAGTTAAACATATTTTAACAAATTTATCAGAAGAAATAAAAGATATTAAAGAGGAGCAAAAAAGAGTTGGCGAATTGACGTTAAAGTTTATGGAAGTTGGAGATCAAAGAAATATTTTTAGAAAAGAAGCAATTGAATTGATATTCGATGATGAATATCATGAATGTTTAAGAAAAAATAATATAAATGATATTAATAATATAAAAACTTGGGCACAGGATAGATACAACAGCCTTACTGATATGCTACAAAAAATAATAGCAGACGGTGATAATGCTGACAAAGAATTAGATAAAGCCATGAAAAAGGAAGATATGATTCCAATTGTTGACAAAATAAGACAGGGTGTTATAGCTTATACCTTTTTCGAAACAGCGGATAATGGTAGAGAAAAAGGTTACGGTAAGGGGTGGACTTTTAAAAGAAAATTTGATTTATTCAATAAAAATCGTGTAAAAGAATATAGAGAAAAAATAACAGGAACAGGAGTTAGAATATTCACATCAGTTACTGAAATGATTGGCAGATTAATGCTATTGATATCATCAAAAGAAGCTGGAAATGTTGGTGTTGAAATTGACAATGAAATTATTGACATACTTGATAATTTGAGATCGAAAAATTTATTAACATTTGACGAATACGAAACTTTACATCGCGACTTAATTGCGGCGACTTAATTTTATAAAAATATAATAATAAATGTCAGCAACATTATTACTAGACTCTAGTCAATCTGATAAAGATAGCGCAAATTTTGCAGTAAAGTATATTCCGCCAATAGAGCTGGATCGTGAAAAACAATATGAAATTGGATTAATTTCCTGCACTTGTTGGAATGCTATGGCTAATGTAAAAACTGGAGTAAACGATGAATTTGCATTTACCGATAATGATAGCTTAAATAAATATATAATTTCTAAAGGAGATTATACCACTACTGTTACAAATATCGAAGATCTTAATAAAAAAAAAAAAAAAGAGCTTTCAGATCGAAGTAAAGAAAAAGATTTTGAAATTAATGTTATATATCCACCTAAAACTCCCATTTTGATGACAGTTAAAATTCCACAGGGAGCTTATAATATTACTGATCTAAATAAAATAATTAAAGAATTAATAACAAAAAATCGTGTTAACGATGACAGGTTCGAGCTGACACCAAATTATAACACATTACGCGCCAGAATAAAAATAAAAAATATACGAGTTGATCTTGCATCGCCGAGAAGTATCGCATCACTAATAGGATTTGAGTATAAAAGTTATATTGCTTTTCCTAATGGAGAATTTGTAACACACGACGGAGAATTTCCAGTAAATGTAACTGAAATTAACACAATATTGGTAAATTGCTCTATTGCTTCTGGATCTTATTCGGCTAAGGGCAGCAAAGAGCAAACTATATACAGTTTTTCACCAGATGTTCCACCTGGTTATCTTATGCAAATTATTCCGCGTCATATTATTTATTATCCGCTAAGCGTCGAAAGTCAAATAACAGAAATAAATATGCAATTGACAGATCAATCTGGAAAACAGTTGGATTTTAATAATGAGGTTGTCACTTATTACCTGCACCTACGCGTTGCGTAGGCGCGAACAGCAATAAGACGGCAAAATTATACAACCTCAGATATAATGAAACAGAAAAAAGTTTATAGAAGAAAAATAGTAGGAGGATTTTGGGGAAATATATTTACTAAAATTATTGAAAATATTCCAGGACTAGCTCGTAAAATTGCGCCAATTGCACTTGACGCATCAAAAGCTTTTGCAACTGGAGCTGCATCTGCTGCTGGAACTGCTGTGGGACAAAAAATATCTGATAAAAAAAAGGCGCACCTAAGACGCATTTAGACCTAGCTGTACAGCGCGGTCAAGCCGCACCCACAATCAAACAAGTTATTTCAGAAATCGCACCGACAAAAGAAACCCAACGCGCAATGATAACAACAACAAAAAAACTTTAATCACCAAAGGGCGAGCAAATTATACAAAATTTAATATCTAAAGTAACAGCGCCGCAATAATTTTGTGTAATCTAATAAATAAAAAAAATGTCTGCAAAAAATTATCTCGATTTAGCAGAAATTTATGACACAGACGACACAGTAACAGAGTTTGAATATGTCGAATATCTTGATGAAAATTCTAACGAGCCTAATAAGGCTGGTGTTAGAACATTTAATACTAGAGACGAGGACGTATTTCTGCTGCCTCACAAAGCAATGTTGGAAGTTCGTGGTCAGATTATGACAGTAACTGTTCCACCTGTCGAAATTGCAGCTAATGCAGAAGTAGCTCTTATAAATAATGGTTGGTGTTTATTTAGAAGTGCTCGATATCAGCTGGCCAATCAAACTGTTGAAGATATTTCAAATCACTTACAAGTTGCAAGTACAATCTTAAATACTATTTCGTTTTCCGATGATTACTCCAGATCGACTGCAACTAATATGATGTGGTTTAAAGATACTGGAAGTGGTATAGCAGAATGTAGAGAATTTATTCAAAAAGGTCTTTTGGTACACGGAGCTGGTGCTGCTGCAGATTTTCCAATTGTAAGAAATTTTCTTATTGCTAATGCGGCAGAGCTAGGTATAGTCGCACCAGCTGCAGCCGCTAATGCAGACGCTACAAGGGTCTCACTTACTGCTGCTTGTAATAATCTTGGTATAGAACCACCAGATGCAGCTGCAGACGGCATTGCAATGTTAGATTTAGTTATTAACACAATTAAACCTCGAAATAGATGTTTCAATGATGGTTATGCTAAGAGAAAGGCACTTACAGCAGTATCACGTCAAATTACAATGATGCTGCCACTAAGTACAATATTTGACTTTTGCAGGGACTATAATAAAGTATTTCGTGGAGTTAAACATACGCTTATTTTAGATCGAGCAGAACAAAACGATTGCCTGTTTAGATTTGGTGGGCTTAATGTACAATTTGTCATAAACAAACTTGCGCTGTGGATGCCACGAATAACTCCGTCAATCACTAAAATGGCAGAATTAAATGATATGCTGCAAAAGCATACTAATAGAATTTATTTTCAGCAACATAAAATATATCAAACAGCAGTTCCGAATACCACCGACTACACATGGCGAGTTACAACAGCATCAAGTGAACAACTACCGCGTCTATTATTTATTGTATTTCAGCAACAAGTTCGACGTGGAAGCCAACTACAAAATAATGGAATATTTGATAACGCTGATGTTAGACGAATATATGCTAGAATAAATTCAAAACAATACCCAGAACGAGCGATAGAATGTAATTTTGCAGATGACGCTAATAAAAATATTACTAGACCTTACATGTACCTGCTCGACGCAGTGCAAAAATATCAGGACGTTGGGGATGGATCTCAGATATCATTAGAGGAATTTCGTACACTTTATCTAATATTTTATTTTGATGTTAGTAAGCATAGCGAACGAGCTGAAGACAGCACAGCTGATATTGAAATTACTTTGGACACTCGGGAACGTTCCAGCAGCGCCGTTAAACGTATATGCGTTAGTGATAAGCGATAGATTTGTTACAATTGACTCTGTCGGAGGTAAAATGACAGTCCAAGTTTAGAGTGATTTACACTTCAAGTTTAATCTGTAATTGTTATATATAAGATGACAAAATATATTGTAAAAGAAATACATTTGACTGATGGCCAAGTTAGAAAATTAGCAGCTGCTGTTGCAAAACAGAGGCCGGTTTCATTAAAGATCAACCCAAGAGACTCCGTCTCTCACGCCCAAGCAGGTGCTTTAACAAAATTGTTGTTAACCAAAAATCAAGTAAATAAATACGATCGCAAAAAACCTTTTGTTTTAAATTTAAGTGCTGCACAAATAACTGCGATGGCCCACCGCATTGCGGTGGAAGGCGGTTTCTTCGGTCCGGCACTATCTGTAATAGCCAAAACATTACTACCTAAAATTTTGCCAGTGTTAGGTACATTAGGGCTAGCAGCAGCGTCTGGAGCAGTATCTGGCGCAACAGAAAAGGCAGTTAAAGGTAATGGTATTGTCCGCGGCGGTGGAATAAAGAAAATTTTTATATGAAGATCGATAGAAATTTTTTGTCTGAAGATTAAATATAATGCCTAAGCGAAAAACGGTGCGAAAAAAGACAACGACGAAAAAAAAGACACGACAGCGACAAGGTGGATTTCTTCCAATAGCCCCATTACTAGCAGGATTAGCGGGAAGTCTATTACCGGGTCTGTTAGGACGAGGACGAGGACTATTTCTGCCAGGAACAAGGAGATAAAGTCGCGGCCGACTTTGTCAGCTCCGTTAAGTAACTTTGATATACTTGATAAACTAAAAAAGGTAAAAAATGTTCACGGAGTTTATTCCAAAGATGAGCCTATATCGCTAGCGTCTCCAGGTTCGTGTGTTATAAATATACAAGATTTCAATGACGGATCTGGCACGCATTGGGTAGCTGTTTTTGATAACAATTATTTTGACTCGTTCGGAATTCCACCGAGCGACGCATTAAAAAAATATATGAGTAAATACAAAATAATAAATTATTCGTCTAATCAAATTCAGCCAGTTGGAACTTCCGCTTGTGGATATTATTGCATAATGTTCATTAAACATATGACCAAAAATCCAGATTTTTTAAAGTTTATTTTGCAGTTTGACAAACAACCCTCTCATGTGAATGATGAGATTGCAATTAATTTTTGTAAAGCTGCCTAAGGTTTGCAATTAATTTTATCTAAACTCACTAATATAACAATGTCAACATATTGTCTTAAATGTAAACCTAAAACAGAAAATAAAGACGAAAAAACAGAAAAAAACAAAAAATAATTGAATAATGCTGAAAAGTATTTGTGCAATCTGTGGAAAACGAAAAAGCATGTTTTTGCCAGCAGCAAAGTTGTCCGCACTGACATTGTCAGGGGCTGGCTGTCCTGACGTTATTTTAGTAGACGACTAAATAAATAATGACATGCGACTGCGATACTGATAGAGATTTATGCCTCGAGCAAAATAAAATTGTTACATATTGCCAGAAATGCAACAACAGAGAAATAATTGGAACAGGTATAGATATACATAAATTAATTGGCAAACTGCCGAGACCAAGAGGCGGTTGGACATTGCCAGGTCATAAATATACTGGTCCATGGAATCCTCTTGATGAGCAACTTGACGAAAATGATAATCCGCTGCCAGGACAAGAGCCTTACAATCAAGTTGAAGCAATAGCAATGTGCCATGATATCTGCTATAGAGATATTGAACAAAGCAGCGGAACAAAACACAGCTGCGATAAAGTAATGTTAGACAAACTTCGTGAAATGAAACCTGCAAATATGCGAGAACGTTTTGATCGAAGGCTGGTCCAGGGCTTTATTGGAGCAAAATATAAACTTGGACTCGGTAGAGACTTATATGATGATCTTGCTGTAGAACTACATAGACCTAAAAAAAAAAAAAGTTTCCGCGACGTAAAGTTGTCGCAAATGCAGTTGATGACATCTGGGCCATAGATTTAGTTGATATGACAAATCTAGTTCCTTTTAACGATAATAAAAGATATCTTTTTGATGTTGTCGATGTTTTTAGTAAATACGCGTTTAGTGTTCCAGTTTCGGATAAAACAGGGACCTCAATGACTGATGCGCTAAAACAAATAATAACAACTACAGAAAGAAAACCAAACAGAATCTGGGCTGATCATGGAGCAGAATTTTTTAATAAAAAGTTCGAGCAGTTTTTGAAACAAAATAACATTAAAAAATACGTTACTGGAAATGAGGGGAAAAGTGTCATTGTCGAGCGATTTAATCGCACGCTCAACGAAAAAATTCATAAGTATCTGACAGCTAAAAATACGAATAAATATATTGACAATTGACAGAAAATTGTTGACGAATACAATAACACGAAACACCGAACCCTTAAAATGTCGCCAAACGACGCGATTGCAAATCCAATGCTAGCTAATGAAAACATGTACCGCAGACACAAATTTAAAGTTGGCGATAAAGTTAGAATTTCCTTGACGAAAAAAACATTTGAAAAAGGTTATACTCATAACTGGAGCGAAGAAGTATTTGTTGTTGATAAAGTACTTTTAACAATACCAGTTACATACTCGTTGAAAGATTTGTTAGGTGAGACTATAACTGGCAGTTTTTATGAGCAAGAACTTCAGAAAACAGAACAAGATATATTTGTTATTGAAAAAGTTATTAAAAAGCGCGGCAACAAACGTTTAGTCAAATGGCGCGGATATAGCGATAAATTTAATAGTTGGGTACTAACTCAATCGATTTCATCGACTGCGATTACATCGACTGAATAATACTATTATAAATTTGCCCGTATTTTATTAACACTGACCTACATTTTACTGCTTTGCATAAAGAAATTAAATGTAATTTTCTCGCATCATCAACTGGCATTAAATTAAATATTTTAGCAAAAATAAAATCATATTTTATATTTCTTTGTTGTCCAGGTACTTTTACGTTTAGAAAGGGTCTTATAAGTTGCCAAAATATTTGATGCTCGGCAACGTTAAAATTAAATTTTAATATTTTTTTAAGCAATATGATGTTTAACATTATATCGCCCGGTGGTTGGTCTGCTTAAATTTTTCTTGCTAACAACAACATCATCTTCGTCATCATCATAGTTATGCAAAATATTATTTTCGGTATAATCAGCAAATTTATCACTGGTGATATTTGAAACTGAAACTGAAACAAAATCTTCCGAGTATAGCTGAGCTAATCTCTCAATCATACTCATTATTATAATAATCTTTTATCTAACTAATATATAATATGTTCGGGGAAATAAAATATCATCAGCGAGTTAATATACTAAATCGCAAAGAATTAGCTGAAGCAGTTTGAAATTGTTTGCTAGGACATAGTTTTTATTTTGTTGATGTTATGATAACATTAGGCGAATCTGACAAATTTTTATTAACAGCAGCTGACAAAATAAAACTCGATACAAATAAAATGATGACGTTACGATTTAATCGCGACGATATCATGGAATTTAGTCATAATTGTCTTTCTCGGAATGATGTAGAAAATATTATTAATTATCGTATCTGAAGATAAATCTGTCAAATGTCAGCATGGACGTTGCCGATTTGTGTACGCC